>BQNB010009032.1:33951-88038 GCA_026074375.1 Tanacetum coccineum
AAACATCATAATACTTGCTAAACCCGTTATTATGTATGTGACGCTTAATATTAGTGAGTGTATGCTTATTTATGTTATCACACGTCCGACATGGACAACAACATAAGCCCCGACCATTTATGTGTTCTTTACACCTTTCGATGAAGGCGTTAAGACCAAGTTTAAACTCATCGCTATTACGATTTAAACCTTCCCTGGTCCAATCCTTATCAATCGCCATAAATGTTCGGGTGGTGTGTTGCGGTGGTGGGTGAGATGGTGAATGTAATGGTGGTTCTGGTGGTAATAGTTTGAAATTTTGTGCTAAAAATGATGGTTTTGGTGTGTCACCATCCTACATAAGATAAGCATCCATGAGCAGAGAACTTTTAAGGAGATGCATTGCTAAATCATTTAGAGCAATAATATTGCAAAGAAATACACTAGCAAGTCAAGGCCATAAGATACATCACAATCCCTAAATATAAGGGCCTAGGTAGTTGACTAAACACATACCATTCAAAACAAGAATAACATATTATATCTGATTAATTTCGTACATAAACATTTTTATACAACTTAATTGAGTATTTAAATGAATAAAAAACTTCTGCTATATAATTATTATTAGTTAAACAAGCACTTTCCATGAGCAGTACTATTGAAAGTGTCAATATCTAACAACTTAAAATGAGCATAAACTATGAAGAAATTGCTTATCTATGGGCTGTTTGGATTAGCGTATTTAACCAGCTTATGGGCTTATTAGATTTTGAGAAAGCCAATAAGCTCACTTTTTAGAAATTAAAAAATCAAACTTATACTCATAAGCTTTAGAAAGTGAGCTTATCAGTTTTTTTCAAAATCAAACAAGCTCATGAGCCAATTCTATATATACAATTCTAAGTGGAGGTGGGTCGGCAACGCTAGCAGAAACAAACACAAACACAAAAATTAAAATACAAATCTAACCTATTATTATGTATAATGTTTTGGTATGGTCGGTAATGGCTTATTTTCATATTAACTTTTTCTATATATACAATTTTAAGTGGAAGTGAGTCGACGACACTAGCAGAAACAAACACAAACAAAATAAAAAAAAATAAAAAACTAAACCAAAAATATTAGAATAAAAGATGGGTTAATTTTGGTACTAAACACAAAATTACCTATTGGTGGGTCTGTGAATGGGAAGATGAAGATAGGAGTAAAAAGATGTAACTATGATAAGTGTTGGTGAGATGAGAGTAAGTGTTGGTGAGATGAAAGTAAATGAGATCTGCTTTTTGGTACCAAAATTGTAGGGACTACATATACACTTACAGGGACTATATGCAGTCCCTATAAGTCCGGTCAAGGTCAACTCTTTTTTTGGTTCTAATGGCGGGAAAACAAAATTATTAAGCGGGGTAATTTGACTTTTCGTGAAAATGTTTTAGGGACTACATGTAATCTCTATAAGTCTATGTGTAGTCTCTATAAAATTTTTAAAATCTCTTTAGTTTTAAATATATAAAAAATAATAATTACAAAATATACAATATACATTAATAATAATGATAACATAGAATAACATAACTAAATCGAAGGGTGTTAAAACATAACAACGTCCGCTCAAAACGAA
The DNA here is from genome assembly GCA_026074375.1 of Tanacetum coccineum. Classification (NCBI taxonomy): domain Eukaryota; kingdom Viridiplantae; phylum Streptophyta; class Magnoliopsida; order Asterales; family Asteraceae; genus Tanacetum; species Tanacetum coccineum. Next base: position 35,558 of record BQNB010009032.1, read on the forward strand.
CAATTTTAGCGATTTTCGTTTTGAGCTTAAGATTCGGTTTGATCTACCATTGTTATATTTGAAATGGACATTGCTAGCGCTTTTCTATTTAAAAAGTTATACATGATTTTAGAAATACATGAGATGTAAAAAGGATGAGTGGAAGTGATATTAATGTACGTGAGATGTATAAAGGATGACTCGATATGATATTGATATACATGATATCTTAAACGGATGAGTCGATATGATTTAGATATACATGAGTTGATATGTGGATAAGTCGAGGTGATATGAATATACATGAGATGTTAAACGAATGAGTCGATATGATATGGATATACGTGAGATGTATAACGGATGAGTCGAGATGATATCGATATACAAGTTATGTTAAACGGATGAGTCGAGGTGATATCGATATACATGAGATGTATAACGGATGAGTCGAAATGATATCGATATACAAGTTATGTTAAACGGATGAGTCGAGACGATATTGATATACATGAGATGTTAAACAGATAAGTCGATATGATATCGATATACATGAGATGATAAGCGGATGAGCCGAGATCATATTGATATACAACTTATGTTAAACGGATGAGTCAAGGTGATATCAATATACATGAGATGTATAACAAATGAGTCGATTTTGTTAATGATATCCACTTATGTTAAACGGATGAGTCGAGACGATATTGATATACATGACATGGTAAACAGATGAGTCGATATGATATCGATATACATGAGATGTTAAGCGGATGATCCGAGATGATATTGATATACAACTTGTGTCAAACGGATGAGTCGAGGTGATATCAATATACATGAGATGTATAACAAATGAGTCGAGATGATATTGATATACAACTTATGTTAAACGGATGAGTCGAGACGATATTGATATACATGACATGTTAAACAGATGAGTCGATATGATATCGATATACATGAGATGTTAAGCGGATGATCCGAGATGATATTGATATACAACTTATGTTAAACGGATGAGTCGAGACGATATTGATATACATGACATGTTAAACAGATGAGTCGATATGATATCGATATACATGAGATGTTAAGCGGATGATCCGAGATGATATTGATATACGACTTGTGTCAAACGGATGAGTCAAGGTGATATCAATATACATGAGATGTATAACAAATAAGTCGAGATGATATTGATATACAACTTATGTTAAACGGATGAGTCAAGACGATATTGATATACATGACATGTTAAACAGATGAGTCGATATGATATTGATAAGTGCTTAATTACACATATCTTTTACCTCTAAAAACGAGCTTAAATGACCAAAAACAGACAAAAACTGCCAAATATATGTTTGTTTTGCATTTGTATTGTGCAGGAAGTGGATATCAACAAAAAGACAGAAAACCAAGCCAAAATGACAAAACTGAGCATGGAATGGAAAAGACTGTGCAAAATCAAGGCCAAAGACCAAAAATGTCAAAGTCAGAGTCAATACTGAAGAATCAGCAGTCAAACCGTAGCCGGAACTAAAGCACAAACATCCACGTTGTCGAGTGTAACCCAAAATTAAAGATCCCATAAGGTTTATCACACAACTTCCACAATGAATACATTTGTATATTCACTTAATCTTTTTTTCAGTTAGTAACACCAGAAGGAACATTGCAGCGTATCGACCATAGCTGCAACCTTAACCTAATAGTAAACGGGAGGTTCGTTCCCCCCAACATACGTATGTTCGCAACTTTAATCAAACCTTGTTAATGGAAAAAGAAGGCCTAACCCATTGTGGCTGCATATATACTAAGTTGCCACGCCAACAAACGGATAACCTTAACTGCATACATCGGCAAGCATACATAAGCCTATCTACGACCCATAAACAAAACATAGATTCTTCCGTCATGGCTGCAAGTGTCATAGCGGCCTCGCTAAGATGCGTAAAATCTAATTTTCTTTAAATCGACAAATCTATTTTGAACCCTTTCCGAGCCCTGTTTCATTTGCTACAGTGAATAATATTTTATACATTAGATATTTTTTTAGATCACTTAAAATAGAAGGGATACAACTCACACACACCAAACACAACTTATGATAGAACATTTACACCACATAAACACCACAGTTCGATGCGTACAATCTATTTATATGGATTTTGGTACCATAGACTAATTCAAGGCATCGACCAAGATAAAAAGGATTCATCCGCCATGGCATCAAGCCTCATACCTGCCCTACCAAGATACAAAGAATCTCATTTTCTTTTGATATACACATCCATTTTGAACCCTTTTCGGGCCCTGTTTTCCAAAGACACCACATACGCATCTAGGAGTGAGCAAAAGGAACCGCAGACCGAACCAAACCGAGAAACCGGACCAATCGGACTGGACCGAACCTATTTTGGTCCGGTCCTTGGTCCATCCTTTACTTTATTTTCGGTCCTCGGTCCGGTCCGGTTTTACGAAAAAACCGACAATTATTCCTTGTTGGACCGGACTGGACCGTAGACCGAACAAGACCGGACCATATCGGTCTTGTGTTTTTGTCGAAGTCGGTTTCGGTCCGGTCTGGTTTTGCTTCGTCCGGTCCAATTTTCAGACCGTGAGCACCCCTATACACATCACATACAGAGGCATACAATCTACTTTTAGCCCAAAACTCATAACCCGTAGGGCTGCAAACCAAAGTGCAGACTGTAAACAAATAACATAGCAATTGGGTGAAAACCCTCTATGGATTTTGATGGCATACACCGAATCAGACATCGATCAAGACAAAAGGATTCATCCGCCATGGCTGCAAACCTCATAGTTGCCCCGCCAAGATACAGACAATCTCATTTTGTCTAAATCGACACATACACTTCGAACCCTTAACACAAACACACATAAACAACACAAATTAACGCGTATCGAATACTTATAAGATGCAAGCACAATCAAAGATGAAAACAACCATAGGGAAACAAACTGAAGACTAGAGATGCACAACAAAAATGGAAAAACATCTAGTCCCTCAAGAACAACTTTATCATAAAAAAATCATAAGAATTGCAACAACCATTTAAAGAGAAACACAGACTATAACATACAAATTCATATAATTAACATAAACCACAAAACCCTAAACCTACTAACCCCAATCAAGACAATTAAACAATATAAACTTTAATCAAATAACATGCAAACCACGAAAGCATAAAAAACAACAAAAAATTCTAACCTTAATTAAGCCAATCGAACAACATAAACTTCAATAAAAAAACATTCAAAGAACGAAACCCTAACAGTCAAAACAATCCCGCCACAAAACCATTATAACTATATACTAAAGACCATTTTGCTTTCTTAGTTGGATCAAAAAATAGAATGAAACAACATGCAAACAACAAAATCATAACAATAGCGAGAAACCGACCATTTTTAGAGAGAGAAAAGAGGTACGAGTGTGTGTTTTTGGTGTGTGAAATGTGTTTGGTGCATGTGTGCTACACCACTTCTATCGTAAGTCGTGTTTGGTGCGTATGTGTTGTATCCCTAATATGTTTTATATTAGAAAATTGATTAAGTGATTAAACTATTAAGTACTATAGCAAATGTGAGGGGCAGACAAAAAGGTTTTTAGTATATAATTATAATTTTTCTCTACGTTGGGTTTTACTTTTTACTAATACAAGGTTTAAGAAATAAATTACCAATCTAGACTAAGATGGTATTTTTTTTTAAAAGCTTAACAATCTCTAAATATACCAAAGCTCTTAATTGGTCAGAGCTTTTAGATGTTAAGTGTGTTTGTTTGTTTGCTTTTTTCGTTTAGAGTCAAACAAAGGTAAAATATTTAAATGGACCACACATGATAGGAGCATCTTAATGCCTCTAGTTGAGATGATAAAACATTTAGATGTTTTCTTAAAAAATAAAAATATTATTTAATCTACATTCAGACATTTTTGCCTCAGATTCAGATTCATATGTGCGAGTTAGTTTTATATTAAGAGCCTCTTAATAAATGAACAACACCTAAAAATAAGTCTCATTTACCGATATGAACCATACTTCTTTATTTTACCAAAATGAACACTACCAACACCCCATGTGATTTAGGGCATGTGCGTGCCCCATGTGTCGACATTTGTTGTTTTATGTGTTTGACTTACCTTGTGACTGCCGAATTCAGAATCATAAAGACAAACACATTGCATAAAAAGAACTTTTTGAATAAACACATTCAATATACCAACCATTTCATCTTCCTCATTCAATAAACCCAATTGTTGGGATGTGCTCATTTTATACGGCTAGGAATACGTAGGCCTACGAGGGTTACACACGTATACACATAGATATCGTTATATTAATAAGTATAATAATATAAGTGTGTATTTATTATATTTATTTATACTCGAACGATAGAATACTTAACGATCGTTAACTAGTTCGCTTACGAATAATTAACATTAAACCCTTTAATTAATATGTAATGTACATAATAATTAAATAAAGCCAAAAAGTCAACTATGGGGGCTTGTTTGGGCTTGGGTTGGCCGGCCAAATACAAAGAGAAAAGAGGAGTAGGCTTTTGGCATAAGTTGCCATAATTAAAGCCATAATTCTACCCATATACAAGGAGATCAATTGTGTTCATTTATCTCCATCCCTTCTCTCTTCTCTTCTCTCTAGTCGTCCCAAGGAAACCCCATGAAAGGGATTTCAAAGTTTGATCTTATTCGGTTATCGTTAGTTCGAGGAACTAGCATTCGGGTGATATTGATTAACGTGTAGTGTGGATACACGTAGAGGTTACTTCCTTTAGTAACTCAGAAGGTTTCGGTTTTGCACATTTTAATACACGTGCATATTTTGAAGAAGATCCGTTCTTGTATAGCTTGACTGCTATACGGTACGCTTTTCCGTTTATGTTTTATGTTAATTATATTGGCTATATGTGTTTATATTCCACTACGTATCTCGTAGAATATTATGTGTAATATTATGTTATTAGATAACTCTTTTTAACAGTGGCATCACGAGTCGTTCATATAGCTCTATAATTACATAAAAAATGGGTAAAAAATGCTTAAAACGCATACTTGTTATATTTTTCTTGTTTTTATGTGTAACCCCTTTAGGGTTTTATTTTTGAGAAAATAAAGATTCCTAAAAGTCACTTAAAATCTGGAAAAATTAACATGGTTTGCATTTTTACATGATTATACAGGCTTATTATGTTGCTTGGCTTATAATTCGCGTTTATTGACTTATTGTTGCTTATTTATTTTCATAAATTATTAACCATGTGTTTACGCACATGTAAAATATGGTTCATTAAGCTTAATATGTCTATTATGCATTGTTGATAATGTTGGAGTATGCTCGTGTCATAATAAATAATTATATGGCTAGACACATGTGAGCCTATGGGGTCACACACATATACATTGAGGTACCATTTTATATATCGTGTTTATTGTATTTACGATATATAAATAACCCACGTAACTCGAGATCACTATTAGGCTTCTAATAACTAAGTATAGTACTTAATCTAGTGGACTAGACAAACAAATGGGCAAGCCCATTTGAGCCCATATGTGGCCGACCTTAGAGGTATTAAAAGGGGGTTTTAAAAGTTGATAAGTAACGCTTGATTTGGTGATATCTTCTAATTAATTGTATAAACAACTTACCAAAACCTCTCCTTCTTTCCTCCTTGACTTGGAACGAAATTAATAAGAGAATACAACCTAGGGTTTGGTGTCTTCTGATCTAATACTTAAATCGAGCTTATTCAAGGTGTATTAATAGGTTAACGGTTTAAGACTAGCATCCTATTGTTATGACAATGAAGTTAGTGTGGATACATCCCAAAGAGTATTCTACTTTGAAATCACTTAGGTTTCATTGAGTGGTTTGTATACTAAGGTGAAGGTCACCATTCGTTTCTACCGATCACGCTACAAAGGTAAACTTTTCTTGTTTTTATTTAATTGATCATATGACTCTATGGATCCGTTGATAGGTGCATGTTCCGCTGCGTTTATATTTTTTAGAAATTATCATATATTCACACCGTATATGTAACACACCTTCATATAAATGTCATATATCATCTGTATGCCTTAAAAATGGCTAAAACACTGTTTTTGATGGATTCAAAAGGAAAGATTTTAAAACAAGCATAAAGAGCCCCTTAGCCTATTTTTTGTGAAAATAATTAAACCCAAACAGGGTCTTATTGATCTATGATTTTTTTGATCCCATATCCATGTTGTTAGCATACTTTTAAATGTTTTTTGTTATTCGGTACGTTTTAAAAGGGCCAAAATCAGCGCATGTGAAACATTCTTATTCGGTTTAAAATCATCCCCTTAGGGAATTAAGTTCGAATTAATATAAAGTTATTATAAGGTCTTTAATAGTAAGCTCTAAGTGATCCTTAACTCATTGTTTACACTATCAAATCGGGGTTTTAATTTCTATTAAGTTAGTTTCTTCGATCTGGCTAAAACAATATATTTCTTGTTAATCATTTTGTTTCAAAAAGTGTAAATCACATGCATGTTTGGTGCATGGACTTAGCCAAAACCTTGTTTTAACACATGATATTATGTAATATATGTTGTGGTATGCAAAGCTGATGAAATCCATGACCACATTGTGACTTGTTTCGGCGTGATATTGCATTTATTTTAGTTTTAGATTTTGCCATGTTTTGCTCTTTTTGTATGAGATTTTTAAATTTTTGTTTTGAGTTAGCCATTGTTTTGGGAGCTTGTTTACAATAGTTAGATGATAGATAAAATAATGTTTAAAAAAATCAATCATAAAATTATTATAACACCGAATGTTTGAGTTCGAAATTGCTGAAAGAGTCAAAGGTATAAAGTCAAATTACAAAGCAGACTAGAGTAACCTCTACTAAAAGTGGGTTTTCTGAGATTTTACAAGATTAGAATCTTAAATTTTGTTAAGCAGGAAGCAGCACAACTCATGGAGATACACTTTCGTTTTAACTGGAGCGTCAAGATTAATGGAATACTCCTTCTAGGAGTTTCATGGCCCTCAAGTCTCTAAAATTGTTATGCATTTTGGGCATCATGTTCATTAAGTGGTTTTCCCTGCTCATGATGGTTCTTGTAGCAAGTGAAAGCCCTCCTTGTGGTTAGTGGATAACCCTTAGTTGACCTTCTTGGCCCTCGTGGATGGTCTCACTAGACCAAGCATTAGTTTTTTTATCGGTTTGAGCTTTGAGCATAACTAGTGGTTGATTTTTGTTTGCTTTTATATATGTTTGAAATGAAATATAACTAGCAAAGAGATTATAGCTAAAACAACCAACACACATAAAAAAAGCGAGCTCAAACACTAAAACTTCAACAGATAAAAAAAAAAAACAATAAACCAATTTAATAAGAAACTAACATCTTTACCTATTCGTTTAAAGATACGACTCAGGCTCCTTATTAGGTCAACTAAAAAACACAAAGACCCCACCACCCATAATGATTTTAATATTATAAAACACAAAATCAAGTTGTTAGATATTTCAAACATAAACATCATCAACCCGCCCTCCAGAAATGACAGCACCAGATATAACATTACAGCAGACAATATCTCAATGTAAATTTGAAAACCATTCATACACAGAACATAAACAGACAAATGCAAAACCAAAAATATACCAATCCACCTGATTTACACTCACAAACTTACCGCCAAGCCACTGAGCACCCCCTTGATAGACCCCCCCCTACCACCCCTATCAACCCCCAGTCTAAAGATATAAAGTTTTGCTGATCTACCGCGTGAATACACCCCAAAAGTAACACGCAAAACGCTCTAAGAATATCACCACACAACCACCCCCCAACCCAATCCACCACACTCCTAGCTCAATCCTCTGCACCCCCATAGTATACCCAAACACACAAATAAATAATAAGATTAAAGCAAAAGAATACCAAAAGAACAAACCCCCTAAAACCTATGAAATAAAGCCACACTACCCCTACGAGAATAAACAAAAAAGGAAATTAACAGTTAAAAAAAGAACCAATAAGAAAAAATACCCAGACGTATAAAATAAAACTAGACAAAACAACTAACAAAATAAAATACAATAAATAAAAATAAAATAAAATAATAACATAAACATAAATTAAATACACAAAATCTACACGAAAACAAATAAGTCTCAAAACAAACAAACACTCTCGATTCTTTAACTTCCAAAACTCGTGCTAATTACTAATAGTATCCAGATGGGATGATGAAAATTACACAAGCTTTCCTCATACACACCTTTTGATCATGTACATATCAAAACTTATACCGCACCAAAATTAAGTCCTACTAGTCCAATTGGGTTAGATCACTTGCAATACTTTTTGCTCTTCAGAGACAGAGGTAGAATTGTTAATCCAGCAGGGAATTTTCTCTAGTGCGTCGAGGACTCTAGATATTATTCTCAAGCAGTTCTCGGAGCATATTGGATGACATAATCGAGTTAAGCAGGTGTGAGACGCTTGACTCGAGGCAACAGATGGGACCTAAACATGCAGCTTGACATTGTTTTCTCCGGATATCAAAGAGTCATGAGTCCCAATGGTCTAAGAATTACAAAGGATAGTTCCTACATGGTAACGTCACCTCCTATGTGAATCTTATCATATGCTAGCAGATCACAAATGTGGATGGTGGGGAACCTCATGAGAGTCATAACTTTTCGTAAAATTAATTGTTTTATAAATATAAACTTGGGTAGCTAATTTTAAAAGGATTAATCATCGAAAATACTAAAATTGAACTTTATAATTTCTATTAATGACATTATGCAACACAAATCGTAAACAAAAGTTTGCTTCCTTTCATTAGAGTATAACAAGGCATATCTAAGTCTCATTTCCTATAGAAAGAGACTTATGTCCTATCCTTTCTCCCTTGGCGTGAGAAAAGTCTTTAATAGGAACACTTGTGGAATTCTTCACACAATTCTAATCAAACTTAAAGCACACTTACTCAAGAAATCGTATTGTCTTGTCAAACGATTAAGTACAATTACACATCTTATTTGAATGACTAGAGAACATGTTTTCTATAGCCACCAAATGATACTTCTTGAAGCGTCAAGACAAAGTATGAGTTTTATAATTAATTAAGAAATAGAAATCTCATAAAAAGTCTGAAAGATGAAAAGGAAATTAATAGCATTAATAGCATGTTTTCTAGTAGTTTTCCTTAGCTCGATATTTTTCCTAAAATTTTACAACCCTTGATGGAATGTAGAAAGAGGAATTGCATGAAAAACTTTCAAGTTAAAGAATGGCATTGATGGCTAGTCCATCATATATATAGTAGAACTTGATGCATTTCCTTGAATATCTAAGTACATGTTTACTAGTCCGTGAGGCTCACATTAGTGATAATGTGCAGATATTCAAAGAGTAGAAAAGTAAATAAATTGCTACTTGCACTTCATTGGCATAGACACACATTTAATGTTGTCTTATTCAGTGGGAGCAATGCATTTTACTACTGATATAGACGCACATGTAATGTTGTCTAAATTCAGTGTGAGCTATGAGCTTATCACCTTGTAAGTGGCCTATTTTATTTTTAGTTGGTCTTGAAATAATACATTACTTTTCACATACGAAGCATCATAGTTTTATAAGAATCATAGCATATCATTCTATTAGATAACTTGTCGCTTTTCTGATGTCCCTGCCTAAAATTTTATCTATACAATGTTTATGCATGATTGCTTATTAAACAATAAAGTTCTAGATATACTTATAATGCAAATTGGATTTTAGTTTTGACTTAAATCATATCATATCTATGACATTGTCATATTATTCATACAAACATACGGAAGCGTGGTGGACTCATAACCCACTAGTCTCAGGATTGTAACCTGACTCATAATATGCTTACTTGTTTGTATAAATGCTTAATGTTGTGTCGTGCACAAGTGGGAGAAATCTTAATTAACACATAACAATATGACTTATGGTTTTCCTTAGCCGCATGGTAAGAAAACTAATATTCTACTAGGACTTATACACATCGATGTATGTTGCCCTACTTAGAACCAATGTCAAGAAATAATGAATACCTACTTTATCATATTCACTAAAAGGTTTAGCCAATATGATTGCGTCTTCTTGAAAAGACATCAATAAGAAGTATGTAATTAACTTGAAAAGATAGTTGAAGCCAAGAGTCGGCGTTCAATAATACTTTATTTAATATTCTTGTGACTTCTTGTAAAGATATAAACATAAAGTCCTTGAACTGTTCTAAGACTTATAAAGTAAGCAATTGACTTGTCATGTCTCTTTGTCATGACATGTACATGAAGTCATTGAAATTTTTAAAGACTTATAATGTAATTTTAGCAATTAACGTGTTATGTCTTCTAGTTAAGACATGTACATAAAGTCTTTGAACTTCTCTAAGACTTCTACGTTATAGCATGCAATTGGCTTGAAATTATTGTTAATGCCATTATGTTTGAACAAATTGGCAAGTATGTGAGCCAAAGGGTATTAGGTTATATATGGAATTGTGATACTGTCTCATAATCCCACTACTCATAAAATACCACATCGCTATGGTATGTCTGATGTGTAAAATCCAACTCTATTGATATTGTTCGATTTTTGATAACTTTAACTACCCTACCTTTAATCTTATCAAGGTTAACAAAATTGAGTAAAGCCATGTGTTTACTCAATATGGTTCCAATCAAGAAGGTAACTAAGACACCATCAAGTTATGAAATGAGAAGACTCCCATTAAGTCTTAACTGAAGTTCTAAATTTGTTGAGAGCACATTAAGCGTGTTATTAGCAAACTAGAGTCAAGAACTGTCAGCATATACATCTCAAACGAGAACAATTTTATTGTTACTCGACTTGCTGCGTATTTGGAGAAAGTCTCCTCTTACACGAAGCAAGTGGGAGCATCTGTTTTGGAGAAAGTCTCTTCTTACACAACCTTCTGAATGCACTAGCGAACAACATAATGAATGTTGAGATATAGTCCATGAAAGAAAATCATTTTTTGAATTTGATTGATCTTTCACCAATCGGTAAGACTGAAAGGTTAAATTGGTTCTTCTAGGAGAAGACTAATATGGACAGAAATGTACACATATTTATACGCACACCTAGTGACAAGGGTTTTACTTATACTCAAGCGATTGACTATGATTAAAACTTCTTTTCCTTGCAAGCGTTAAATGAATAAAGATATTAATTACCATACTTGATTTCATGAATATGAAATATGGCAATTGGATGTCAAAACTCCTTCTTGAATGATTACCTTTGCGAGGACGTCGTGTAATCAAAAGGGTTTATGAATCTAAATTATCTTTAGAAAATGTGCTGGCTGTAAAATCCAAGTGTGGATTAGAGCATGCATCTAGGAGCTGGAATCTTAAGTTTAAATCAACAATTTGATTTTGATTGAAACAAATATAACTCCTAAGTAAACCTTAAAGCTAGTCGAAGCATTATATTTTGTCTTTCTTATATCTCATATGTTGTTAACTTATTGGAAATAATATTTCACCTAAGCTTGATTTTAATCCTTAGTTTGGAATAATGTTTCTATCAAGAGATATATGAAATAAAACATACAACCTTGGAACAAATGTTTATTAGGATAATCATACGCGATTAATAAGTCTAACACGATATGAAACCTCATTGTGCAAGACTTAAATTTCTATCTCACCTGATGAGTTAAACACATGTTTGAAAATGTTTAGTTTAGCTAAAGGTTTCATTGTGTATGTCATGATATGCATTAGACTAATTGTAACACTTGCATGAATGCAAGATGAACCTACAACCATAGTATCTACGTGAAAGTCATTAGACAACTATTAAAAGGAACATTCTAAAAGGACTGCAAAGGACTAAAGACATGTTCATAGTTTACGGATTTTAATAAGGAGATTAGTGTTGAGTTTATACATTAATGCTTATTTTGATTGAGATGATTCTCAATCCTAGTCATAGCAGGATTTTCATCATAAATGATAATACTGCTGACTGGACATGCTTGATTGAAAAGCATTGTTGCACTATTCATTAAAGAATAAGAATACTTAGCAGTTTGGGAAGCTGTTAAAAAGATTGTCTTATATAGATGGTTTTGCTTGCTTCAAACAACCTATGTAATGTATTATGGCAATGCTAGTATTATTGTAATAGCACATGAACGCACATATACAAAATGACAATCATAGTATTATTCAAAACCTTTACTGCTTGTGAGTTTTGAAACAAGTATTCTCAAAATTCACTCAGATGACAACTTAGTTGGTACTTTTATACAAAGTCAATGTCTTGTACCAAACATGTTTATCATGCTAGGAACATTAAACTTTGACCTGCTAGTAGTCTCATGTATATCTGTTTTTAGTATTTGGATAATGGAACGTTAAGCAGTTGTATTAAACAATGAATTGATATACCTGGTATGATCGTCTTCATTTATATAACTGTGTTCTATATTAGCATGTTTAAATCCATGAATAATTTATTTATTCTAAATCGTCCATTGTCAGTTGATGATATGGGAGTATCATTGAAATAAGCCAAATGTGAGTATTTTGGTCATATTCATATAGTATGAATATTAAAGGATGATACCGCCAAACTCATATGTTGTTCATTGGATGAACATTGGACTAACCTAACCTACAAGCTTTCACTACATGGATCAGCATCGATAGTGAATCTCACAAGTGGTTATGTCTCTCATCCTCAGACTTGAGATGCAAGTAGGTTTTGTATGTGTGGAATGTCAATCTTAGATATGGTTCAACGCTGACCTGTTGAAGGCTGCTATAAAGGCCATTTTCAAGAGGGATGTGAAACACATAACGGACACGTGTAGTCAAAATAGGATTTGTTCCTCTACATGTTATGGAGTTAGATACTACTAGGCCCCTCGATGATTTAAATAGATGTATGTGTGGCCGCACCCAAATGTAATTAAGATAATGCTTGATTAATTTAGTAATCTAGTTCAATGTCTATATCGAGAAACAGAATCATTAAGCATTAGAATGACTCATGATCCGTGTCTAATGGTTAACATAGTATCTATAACAAAAGGATGATTAATATCTAAACCATTTATAATGAGATGTTTAAGAAACTATCCTCATATGTTTCTGGGGGCATTAGCGTGTTGTTAGACGCTAACATTTGCTTGTATAATTACTTGATTATTATGACGTGCACAAGTGGGAGCTGTTGGAGTATGCTCGTGTCATAATAAATAATTATATGGCTAGACACATGTGAGCCTATAGGGTCACACACATATACACTAAGGTACCATTTTATATATCGTGTTTATTGTATTTACGATAAATAAATAACCCACGTAACTCGGGATTACTATTGGGCTTCTAATAGCTAAATATAGTACTTAATCTAGTGGACTAGACAAACAAATGGGCAAGCCCATTTGAGCCCATATGTGGCCGGCCTTAGAGAGGTATTAAAAGGGGGTTTTAAAAGTTGATAAGTATCACTTGATTTGGTGATATCTTCTAATTAATTGTATAAACTAATGTTTTCAAAATCGCGATGATCCTACGATCCCACACACAAAAAATGATCAGGATCGTAACAAGATCGCAATTCAAGTAGGATCGTATCAGGATCGTAGGATCGTAGGATCGGATCGGATCGCGTAGGATCGTAGAATGACCTTATTTTGGACTTTTGGTAATTTAGGCTAAGGTTTATAAATTTTCATCAAGACGGTTTCATATTTTTTTCTATCCATAATCGTTTAACGATTGAAACATGAAGTAGGTGCACGTATGTAGTATCTTTTTTATCCATATCATTCATTTATCGATTGAAACATGAATGAATTTTGTGCAAGTATGTATTACAATATATATAATGTTCTATTACCATGGTACTTGAACATATAACTTTTTTCTTTTATCATCCATTTAGACTCGTTTATCATATAAGGGGGAATTTCATATATACCCAATAAAATTTGAAAAATTAAATATTTCTCTAAGACACAAGTTATCAATGCATGATGTAAAATGCTATTAAAGAATGTTTGGATAAAAAATGTAAATATTAAAGTGTTTTTGAGATATATGTAAATGCTCATCATATAAAATATTATATAAAAACATATAGAAATATAAAAAAAACAACCTTATACAAAAATATATATGTTTTCATAGGATCTTACGATCCCGATCCGATCCTACGATTACGATCTTGCAAAGCCAAAAACGATCCTAAGTAAGATCCCGATCCTGACAACCTTGGTATAAACAACTTTCCAAAACCTCTCCTTCTTTCCTCCTTGACTTGGAACGAAATTAATAAGAGAATACAACCTAGGGTTTGTGTTCTTCTTGATCTAATACTTGAATCGAGCTTATTCAAGGTGTATTATAAGGTTACGGGTTTAAGGACTAGCATCCGATTTGTATACAATGAAGTGTAGTATGGATACATCATAGAGGTGATCTACTTTGATTACTTGGTTTCATTGGGTGGTTTGTGTACTAGGTGAAGGTCACCATTCATTTCTACCGACCACGCTACAAAGGTAAACTTTTCTTGTTTTTATTTTGATTGATCATGTGACTCTATGAATCCGTTGATAAGTGCATGTGCGTTTATATTTGTTTATATGATATTCATTATATTCAGAACCTATAGATAATGTGGTATGCTTATTTGATGCTTAAACCTTGATACGCCTTAAATTTGCATAAGTGATTGATTAATTGTAAGTGTTGATTCTTTGACCTTCGCCCACTAAAAACTGATTTCTCGACAAACCATAAGGAGTTGGGCCACAATTTTTTTTTTGTAAATTAACAAATCCAGTAGCTAAAACTCTCACGTTTAGTGAAAAAAGCAAGGAATACTTTTCCTTACCTGCTCGTGGTTCGAAGTCAAAAATTCTAATCAGTCGACTTTTGAATTTTTCTTGTATACATCAAGTATAGTGACTTTTGCAATCGAGAAATCAATGTATGTATACCACGTGTTGTAGGATGATCTAACAACACGTTGGGGGTCTTATTTTGGTGTTTGATGCGTATGTTGGTTGTGTTTTAATGTGCATTAAATGTCTACTTGTTTTAGTATGATTAATTGTTTGATTTGATTTTGTTTTATATAAATGTGGCGTTTTATTTATATATGTGCAAAAATGATTTTTGAAAATTAATATGGACTAAAAGCACTCGATCATTATGCTTATTGTATATATATATTGATATGTACACTTTGCAAGATTATGTTGCGATATATATGTAAACTTGTTATTTCTTGCAACGTTCTATAACGCAGGGGTTTAGTGGTTTCTGAAAAGGAACCCGCGACTGAACAACGCAAGAATAAACATTTTTACGTCAACGTTTTAACAATATTAAAAGTACGTCATAATCATTAGTAGGGTTTGATTATTTTCCATGGGGATTTAACCTTATCCGTAGTAATTTTACTTATAATTGAAAATATTGTAAATGTATTAACCCTAATTTTATGGATCACATGTCGATTATAAAATATAAGGATGTTTTTATACATTAAAATTTAAAACAAATATGGAAATTTTTTAAAATTGATTGTTTTATAAGGATGTATGCATGCTTCCTTATACGCAATTTTTTGGTACACTTGTTTTTTATCAAAATTTTATACCCTTTCTAATTAAGTCATTTGCCATCCAATGCGTGAAGAACACTTGCATATTTTCTTTTACACTCCTTGAGAAGTAGGTGAATTACAAATCCTAAGATGTGTTTTATTTACTAAGCGTGAGACCTAATGCGATTTAACATACGTTCTCAATTGGACGACTTAAATTGAGTTAAGCTGGTGAGACCTTAACTCGAGGCATACAATGGGGAAAACATGTCAACTTGACAATGTTATTATGAATAATATTGCCTTGATCTCGACATTATAATTTAGAATTATGATGCCTGCCCATACGGACAAAGAGAGTTGCACATTGTTGGCATCTTATATATTGGTAATTACATTTTGAGTTCATCATTGCTAGAAGAATAATAAATGATGTGATGGTGAAAATTTTAAGTTGGATCTTAGACTCTTGTTAAAATTAATTATTTATTTTTATAAACATGGGTACTTAGTTTTTTAAGATATTAAATTATCGAAAATACTATTATTGAACTTTGCAAGTTTTTTAATGTATTAATGCAACGTATATCATAAAAAATGGTTTGTTCTTTATTTGTGAACCATGTCTATTTTCCTTGAGAAAATAAGGCTAATTCCTATACTTTTTACTTGCAAAAAAGTTATAATATGAATGATAGAATTATCTTGAAATCAAACCCATACCGCACTTACATGTTAAGTTAATTGCACTTCTTATTCTTTTAAGATGGCTTCAATACCCTTATTCGGTTTTGAAATCTTTGAATCATGACAGGAAACTTGGATAACTAGAGAACTTGTGTCTATTGCTACCAAAAATAAAATATCTTGTTATAATCAAGATACATTATGAGGTTTGACCGGGAGACATAAATATCACCGCAAACTG
Source organism: Tanacetum coccineum (assembly GCA_026074375.1). Classification (NCBI taxonomy): domain Eukaryota; kingdom Viridiplantae; phylum Streptophyta; class Magnoliopsida; order Asterales; family Asteraceae; genus Tanacetum; species Tanacetum coccineum. The sequence continues at coordinate 52,154 of BQNB010009032.1, forward strand.
GAAAAGGTGATAACTATAGAACTCGTGTTTATAGTTGTTTCTTTAACCCAGTAAAAGACGCTACACACCCTTGTGGAAAATTGAGCGGATAAAGGAGGAATTGCATGCCAATTTTTCAAGTTAATAAATAGCTTATATGGTTAGCCCATAATCTATAGAAATTGAACACACTTCTTTGGATATCTAAGTCCTTGCTTACCAGTCCATACGACTCACATTAGCAATAATGTGTAGATATTCAACAAATGAAAAGATAAATTGCAAATTACTTTCACTAGTGAAGGAACACTCACAATGTTGTCAAATCTAGTAGGAGAAATGCATTTTATAAACATTGCATTTTATAACCGAATGTGACAAACTTGCAATGTTGTCAAATTCAGGGGAGTTATGAGCCGTTTACCTCATAGGCATCTTACTTTATTTCTAGATTGGATTGAAATAATAAATTACTTTACAAGTGTGAAACATCTTAATTTAGTAAAGAATCACCGTGTATTATCTTATGATAACTTGTTGGTTTTGAGATATCTCTCCCGTTTTATTGTATCTACAAGATAGTCATCACGATTCCTTATTAATCATTGAAGTTCTATATACACTAGCTATGTTAATATACTTTGAGCTTAACTTGATTCATATTTTATCTATGACACTGCCATATTGTCGATACAAACAAAACTAATCCTAGTTGGTATGACTCATTATGCAAAGAAGATGTACCAGCACAAGTGGGAGAATACTTATTGTCTGCAAGGACAAACCCCTTTTTTAGAAACAATGTGACTAATGGTTTTTTTATTGCAAAGTAAGAAAACTATTACTCTACTAGGACTCCTACGCATTTAATGTATGTAGCCCTATCAAGAGAATATGTCAAGATAAAAAGGTAAGCTGCATGATTATGTTTTCTTGGAAAGTGATAAACATGAAGTTTAAAATTAACTTGGAATTACTATTGAGGCCATGTGTCAGCACTCATTTTTACTTTAGTTTAATGATTGTTATGTCTTCTTGTTAAGACATGTACATTAAGTCCTTTACTTGTGAAAAGACTTATAACGTAAAGTAAAAAATCAACTTGTTATGTCTTCATGTTAAGACATGTACATGAGGTCATTAATTTAGTTAAAGACTTATAATGAATAGTAATGTATTGGATGTTTATGTCTATTTGTTAGTACATGCACATTAAGTTGTTGGTTTGATCAAAGACTTGTAAAAAGCATGCAATTAACTTAGTAATACTATTGATTCCATTAAGTTTTAACTTAAGTTGGTAAATAGGAAAAGCCATAAAGTATAAGTTCATCTAATGAATTGTGAGATTGCCTCACTATTTCAATCTTATTGGAATGCCACAAATTTATGGTATGTCCAACAAGGGTAATCAAATTAGATATTGATATTGTTTTGATTCATGATTACTTGATGACATCAAATAACGTCTATTTTATACTCTCTCTGTCTCATTTTTATTGTCCAAGTTTCCTTTTTGGGATGTCCCAATTTAATTGTCCACTACTAAAAATAGATGGGGAAGTTTGATCAAGTTTACTATATTACCCTTGTTTGAAATTATTATTACAAACTTTAAAGAAGACTTTAATTAATTAGCTAAGGGTAAAACTGTCTTTCTGTCAAAAAGTAAGAAAGAGAAAGCAGTAATAAATGCACTTTTCTTAAACTGTGTGTTTTTTGTCGGGGGACAATAATTTTAGGACGGAGAGAGTAGCATCATTTATCCCATGTTATTAACCCATTTTGTATAGTTATTGCAAATAATTGTTACTTAATCGTTTATATCTGAGAATTGCAGTAATTATGGAGTACTTGGTGAATATTTATCAAAGGCACACATTCAGACGCTATAAATGTGAAGATATATAGAAGATTACGTCACGCTATAAGATCCCCCAACATATCAGAGAATAACTGGTCAGCCAAGCGTGAGACTTGTCATGATTATCAAACTATCTAATCAATACAGAACGAAACCTATATTATGAGATGTTTGAATTAAAATTAGATACTTGAATTAGGAAATAATAAATTGTTTAAACATTCAGCGGAAGCAAAAGATTGACAATACGACATCATTTTTAAATAGTACAAGTGATCTTCAGATAACGGGAAAATGACTGCAATGCATGAGACTTCATATAGCATCTTCGTCCTTAATACCTGAGGAAACATTGCTAAAGTGTCAACATAAAGTTGGTGAGTTCATAGTAATTTAAGCAAAATGTAGTGTAAATGGAATTCATAAGATACACCGCCCATATGACAATATAACAGATACAAATCCCATATAATTTGCATTACTATGTCTAAGCTCATGACGGACGAAGCGTTAACATATACAAAAAATGAGTGAATGCCTTGCATTGTCTAACCCGGGACACCGTAATCTGACACAATGAAAACTGTGTTTTGCTTGACTAATGTTAGTCCAATACAAACAGGGATTCGATCCCGATAGATCAATCCATAACAACGCCTTGACGAGGAATTAAACGGTTCATGATAAATCGGGCAAATATCAACTTTAGGTTAAATCGGGACTAGACGCACACATTAATGAGTAATTGTACTTGAATTCACACGTAGAAAACTAGGCAATGTTTCCACCCGGGGGGGGGGGGGGGGGGGGGGGGGGGGGGGGGCCCAAAAGGATGATTTAAAACAATAGAGTAGGGGCTATGAAAACTCACCTTGTCGGTTAATCGTCTGAGATTGGTAATGGATTAAGGCACGTCAAATATTAACTCAGTCAAACACGTAAGTATTTACAACAAATCTGAGTGTTCATTCTAAGACTTAATATATGAAATGATTTATGCAAATGGTCAAAAGGCATGGTCGTTTATGAGTTAACGTTTCACGTTTTCAAAGTGTTGATCAAACCGTTGGCTCTAAGGATGCTACACGAATACGCACATATAAGTATTTATACTTAATTTGATAAAATTATGTGCTGTAACTTGTAATCACATGGTCACAGAGTTAAAATAAGACAATTTATGTTTTTTTTTAAAATATAACTATTATTTACCAATTATTTGGTTTACATATATATGTTTATCTTGCTCTTTTACCTACTCTAGTCGTCACTTAAGTCTCATCTTGCAGTTCTTGTGAGAACGTCTAATTAACTTTGTAAAAATTATTTACTTATATTTAATATTCTTACGTTCCATGATTTACAATTTAAATCATATGGCTTTTAGAATCATAATTTAAACTCAAATAAGTTTTGAAAATATTTTTTAGTGTTAACTAAAATTTATGAGCCGGGATAAACTCGTTTACCTGTTTAAAAGTTCGGTTCCATTGTTAATAACTCTAAACCATCGAGAAAATATCGTTTCTAACTTATACTCATTAACAGGCTACCAACCCAATTGGAGCTCGAACCGAGAGTTCGATAGCTACGCATGTAATATTATCTATATATCAAAATTTATAATTTAAAGTAGCATGAATATCTTTATGTCAACTTGCTAAAAAAATGTACTCTTTTATATCTTACAACTTCATCACGTGACTACATATAATGATTCATGTTCTGCCACCTTTCTTTTCCTTTTTTTTGCTGCTTAACCGACGCAACAACAGTGAGTTTTTAAACTCACTGTTTTCGTTTCCTTCTCCTTCGCAACAAGACCCACATGCATATATAACAATTTTCCATCTATTTTGCATGTTTACATCTTGTATAGTTAGCAACGAGAGGACTCCATTTCAAGATACAAGGGCGATCTTTTTACCCTTTGCAAGACGCACGGCTGCAACAGCAGTAGCACTTGCCATGGCTCGTGCGATTCGATACAAGTTGGTGTCGAGTGGGTGCGACGCCTTAGTACGAAACAGCAAGCATGGGTTGCTTGGGTTCCTTTGAGGCTATGACGTCCCATTAAAGAGCTAACGACTCGCGGGGGTTCGCCATATGTCGCATTGGTTAGCCTAGTTAATATGTCACGTAACAAACCACAAGGACGAGGCTTTCGTCCCTCATGGGCCGTAGTTTTGGCTAGGACAACACCCTTTCCAGGCTCATTTGTGTGCCAACAAAATTGGGCCTTCGGACGCAAACGTGCTAATATATCTGGGGGGTCATTGTGTGAACCAACGACAAGTCAATGAAAACCCTACTTCTACTCATCTTAATGAGGCCAGCGTATAGAATGTCATGTTCGTTTATATAGTTATTTGAAATTTTCCTTATGTCGTTTATTGGTTTTCACGCAAGATTCGTTGTTTACAAAATCTATTATAACATCGTTAATTCAATGCAAGTTTTACGACCAATGAACCTTTATCATGTGTGCATATATAAACGACCTTTCATGGTTAAAATGCACATACATATAAAATTGCTAACTAAAAAAAAGACATACTGAATGTCCAAGTGTTTGGCTAGACGACAGAGTGTGGTTGCGACGATGTAGTTTTCGTACCAAAGCATGGTTACTAATTCTTCCAAACCCGACGATTACTAGCCCTTGAAAGCGAAAACCTAACTCCTACCGATTTGACATTCTTGTTTCAAGTTTTAGTAGTGTTAAAGTTGTTTTATTCATGGTTTCCTTATATATACTGAAACATCGCTCCGCTTCTGAAGCCTTTCAATATGCAGTGAGAGTTAGAATTATTTACATTTACAATTTGATGTATGATACTATTTTGTCATTGCTTTGTTCTTTTTCCAATACTATATAAGGAATATATACTATTGATGAATTGAAATTGAACAAGACGTAGCATGTGAATGGTCTCGAAAGGTGTAGGACACTGGATGTAAGGAAGTAATGATAAGTGTCACTTGCTATTTTGCAATTTTCCTTTCCACTGATTGAGCTTGATATAACATTTGTAATTTTAAGAGTTTGAGGTATTAAACGTCAAGGTATATAAATAAAACATTGTTTATTCAGGAATATTTAAATCATATGTCCATTATATTTTTATTATTGAAATATGGACGGTGTTTACAAATAAAATAGTCGTAGTGACCTTGTTATTCGCGCGCGTAAAATAAAAATAAATAATGAATTTAATTGTTACAGCGTTTTCCTAAAAAACCCTTATAGATCCAAACGCATAAAGAGATGATTTTCATGACGCGGCTAATTAAAACTCTCAATAGCGTAAAATATTGTAAGTCGCTTGAAGGAAAAACTTTTTATTGAAAAAAACGGCAAATTGCAATCTTGCGTAGATATTCTTAAAAAAATGGAAAGAAGTTCTTAAATTTTTTTCCGAGGTGGCTAGACCGCCCCATGTGATGCGATTTCTATCCCTAAATTCAAAGACGTAGTAGTAGATTGTGAATTTGCGAATAAGTGGGGGTATTTGCTCTTGAACTGGTCCTCACGTTCCCACTGTAATTCCTGGACCTCAACACCAAGACTATAAACGATGGGTATACGGCTTCGTTTGAGTTGCTTTACCTCACGGTCCATTATCTCTACGGGTTCTTCAATGAAGTTGAGTTTGTCATCGAGTTGGATTTCCTCCAAAGGAATAACGAGTGTGTCATCAGACAAACATATCTTTAAGTTGCTATAAAAAAAAAAGACCCGACTGGAACACATTGTGCCACTCCGACTAAGTTTCTTAGTAATTACCAACGGTAAGCTACTGGACCAATCCTTTCTATGATTCGAAAGGGTCCAATATAACAAGGGTTCAACTTTCCACGTTTCCCAAATCGCATTACGCCCTTCCAGGGCGCGACCTTAAGCAGGACCTTATCTCCAATTTCAAATTCAAGGGGCCTACGCCTCTTGTCAGCATAGCTCTTTTATCGATCGCGTGCAGCTTGCATGAGATCCCTAATCTTGAAAATCGTTTTCGTAGTCTCGTGAATAATCTCCGATCCGGTAAGTTGTGCTTCTCCAACTTCAGCCCAACAAACAGGAGAACGACACTTCCTACCGTAAAGTGCTTCGAATGGTGCAGCTTTAATGCTCGTGTGATAACTATTATTGTACGCACAAATTATCTACTAGGGTAATGCCTTATCCTTAACCATTTCCGAAGTCAATCAAGCAAGCTCTTAGCATGTCTTCTAATGTTTGAATGGTCCTCTCACTCTGACCATCGGTCTGAGGATGATAAGCAGTACTCAAGTCCAACTGCGTACCCAATGCTTTATGCAAAGATTGCCAAACTCTCGAAGTGAAATGGCTATCACGATCGGAGATGATTGACACCGGTATACCATGTCTTGCTACTATCTCCTTCATGTACAACCTCGTCAATTTTTCTGTCGAATCCATCTCCCTCATTGGCAAAAAGTGCGCATACTTAGTAAGACGATCAACAATGACCCAAATCGAATCGAATCCTGCTGCTGTTTTGGGTAGTTTGGTGATGAAATCCATTGTTATCTTCTCCCACTTCCATTCTGGTATATCGGGTTGGACCAATAAACCAGAGGGCCTCTGATGTTCAGCCTTAACCTTAGCACAAGTCAGGCATTTGCTGACATATGTGGCGATGTCAGCCTTCATGATTGCGCCACCAATTTATAACATTCCTCAGGTCCATAGGTACATTTTGTCAGATCCTGGATGAATATAATACTTTAACTTATGCGATTCGTGCATAATCAAAGATCTTGTGTCACCGTAACATGGTAACCAACTCCTATTATCCAAACATAATGTTCCATCAGCGCGGGCTTCTAATTTCTTTAGCATGCCTTCAATATCTTCTGCTTCAATGTTTTCAACCTTAACTGCTTCTTTCTGAGCCTCAAGGATTCGTGATGGAACCATGCCAATGGTCATAACCAAGGCTCTTACTCACAATGGTTTGATTCTTTCCTTTCGACTCAAGGCATCTGCTACTACATTTGCTTTCCCCGGGTGATAACGAATTTCGCAATCGTAATCATTTAGGAGCTCTATCCATCGACGTTTCCTCATATTGAGGTCCTTTTGGTCTAGGATATGTTGTAGACTCTTGTGGCTGGTGAATACTACACACTTCGTGCCATATAAATAGTGTCTCCAGATTTTCAGGGCGAACACTGCCGCTCCTAACTCTAGATCATGAGAGGTGTAGTTATTCTCGTAAATTTTCAGTTGCCTAGAAGCGTATGCAATAACTTTCATTCTTTGCATTAGTACCGCACCTAACCCTTTTATGGATGCATCACAGTACACCACAAAATCATCACTGCCTTCCGGTAGTGCTAGAATGGGTGCAACACATAGTTTCTGTTTTAGCAATTGAAAAGCCGCCTCTTGCTCTTCACCCCAATTAAACTTCCTATCCTTCTGCGTTAGCTCCGTCATAGGTTTATCTATTTTATAAAATCCTTCTATGAATCTCTTATAGTAGCCTGCAAGACCCAAGAACTGGCGAATCTACGAAGGTGTGGTTGGAGATGCCCAATTCTTAACAGTCTCAATCTTAGCTGGGTTCACGTGTATACCACTGCTATCAATCACGTGACCATGGAATTTTACCGTATTGATCCAAAATTCACACTTGGAAAACTTGGCATACAGTTCTTCCTTCTTCAGTAACTCCAAAATAGTTTTCAGGTGTTCCTCATTTTCTTTCTCGTTGTAGGAGTATATGAGAATATCGTCGATGAACACAATCACAAACTTATCCAAGTATGGTTTGCACACATGATTCATGAGATCCATGAACACCGCAGGTGCGTTGGTTAAACCAAAAGGCATAACTCGGAACTCATAGTGTTCGTATCGTGTTCTGAAAGCAGTCTTGGGAATGTCTTCTTCTCTAACCCTTAACTGATGATAACCTGACCTTAAGTCAAATTTCGAGTAGATGCTGGATCCTTGCAACTGATCGAATAAGTCATCGATCCTTGGTAAGGGATAACGATTTTTCACTGTAAGTTTGTTCAACTCACTATAATCGATACACATTCGGAAAGATCCATCCTTCTTTTTGACAAATAAGATTGGTGCTCCCCACAGAGAGGAACTTGGTCTTATAAAATCTTTGTTAGAAAGTTCTTTTAGCTGTTCGGCTAGTTCTTTCATCTATGCAGGCGCAAGACGATAAGGTGCACGTGCAACAGGTGCAGCTCCGGGTATCAGCTCGATGTGAAATTCTACTTGGCGTGTCGGGGGTAATCCTGGAAAACCTTTAGGAAATACTTCCAGAAAGTCTCTGACTACACGCACATCTTCAATTCGCCTCTTTGAAATTGTTTTCTCTTCCTTCAACATTTGAAATAAAAAACAGCATGACATCATGTCGATGATTACTTCTGCGTCCTGAGGCTCGAGATGACTCTAATCTCGATTCATTTTTAACTCCCGCTTTCTTTTCGCCTGTATGATTAACAATCCATTTTCCATATGGAACTCAATGTACTTCTCATAACATACAACTCCCACGAGTTCGCGCCATTCAAATCCCATTCTGATGATGACGTCAAAACTTCCTAATTCTATATGGAGTAAGTCAATTTTGAACATGTGATTTTGCAAGTTAAGAGTACACCCTCTTAAAATAGTACTTGTGGTTAGTGACTTGCCGTCGGCTAGCTCCACACTATAATTAGTATCTAGGGCTGTAGGAGGGATGTCTATATATTTACTGAAAGTATAAGACACAAAGCTTCTATCCGCACAGTGTCAAATTCAGTACTGAAGCCATTAGCATTAATTATCATGAAACGACCATTCACCACGTTGTTCTCTTTCACGCAGCTTCAGCACAAGCTGTATACACTGCCAGGTGCTTTGCGTCCTCCTTGAGTGCTGGTTGATGCTTGGTTACTTCCCTTAGGGTTCCATTGATTCTGCCTCTGATTGTTCTGAGGGTTTTGCGGGTTGCCTCAAATTTAATTTCCACCGCCTTGATTCCCATTGTTCGGACACTTGTTCTTGTAATGTCCTTTTTCGCCACATTCGAAACAATTGACATCACTTCCCTGTCCTTCTTAGCTTCCTGGTCCTCTTTGGTTTGCGGGACAGGTGGAGCGCCGTAAGTCTTTGGCCTTTATGTCCGCTTTTCCACAGTGTAACAAGCAGGATGGCAGTGTCAAGTGGGTGTCGTCCACCCTATCAGCAGTGAGGTAACTACTCAAGGCATAAGAACCTTGTCCGGCTGTAAACACCCTTGCTGCCTCTGGGCATTTATTCGGGTTGAGGTTGCTAGTGTTGTTGGGGTTGTGGTTGTAGTGGCTTCCGTTCCATTTCCGCTTGTCACCCGAGTTTTCTCCTAACTCTTGGACCACTTGGTACATCAAACCTTGAGCCATTTCAATCGCTTCATGCAAATCCTAACGGTTATGTGACGAGGTAAACGTTACCCTTGATGCTCAAAGGTAGACCTTCAATGTAACGTTCCAACAACTGGTCGGCGTTGGGTACCATTTCAGGGCATAAGAGGATGAGTTCTTGGAAACGTTGATTGTAGGCGGTAAGGTTTGTGCCTTTCACTTTTAAATTCCATAACTCATTTTCCATTTGCTTGATTTCATTCCTAGGGCAGTACTTCCGAATGAACATAGCCTTGAAATCGCTCCAAGGTGTGGCATGAGCGGTATCGAGAGTAACAGAACGAACATACACGTTCCACCAAGTTAAAGCACCATCTAGCAGTGTGCTAGAAGCAAATTTGACTCGGTCACCTTCTGCAACGTTGCTAATCCCAAATTGAGATTCTAGTTTCTCAAACCATCGGGTTAAGCCTACAGCACCTTCAGTACCACGAAAGCTTTCATGCATAACTGCACGGAATTCCTTGTAGTTGCATGTAGTCCTTGTTCCAGAGTTTGGATCCTAGGTTGGTCTCTTCTTGAGTGCTGGCAGCATGAGTCACAACGGCAGCTGCGAGTGCTTCAGCTACTCTTGTGGCAATGAGCTGGTTGAGCATCTGAGTGTCAATGCCACTATTGATATCTACATTGTTTCGGTTGGTCTAATGAGTGACTGGAGGGTTTCGGTTGACAGTTGGGCGTCGTCCGGTGCCATTTTCTATAAGAGGGACAATGAAATGATGGTTATGACATGCACGAAAATTACACGTGTAAAGATATTACTGCAAATGGCATGTTTCTTGAAATCAATACTGTTATTATTCGCAAACACGATGTTTATTTCAAAAAGTACGGAGATACAAGAGGTTCACTAGCGTGACAAACCATATGCTTAGTGGTTATTCAAAAGACCAAATAAAACAAGTTGTTGTTCGTAATTTGCTGGACCACATTCCTCGAGTGCCTCCTTCCTTCGGTTTGCTTCCTTCCTGAGCATACTAGCAGAACCTCCGCAGCCCTACACATTGTCCGAAGTTGAGTCAATCAGTATCGTCACAGATAGCGACTCCAACGAACATTCTCACTCGGGGCTTTACATGAAAGTGGGGGGGGGGGGGGGGGGGGGGGGGGGGGTAGTGTCATGAAGCTTCTAACTCCTCTCTAAACAGAATTGGGTAACGTCCATGATCATCGAGAATGGTATGCAACTAATCCTCTAAGGCCGTTGTGCATACGGTCCAAGGCTGTCTCAGGTACAGGCGCTGAATTCTGACTAGTTTCTGTTAGAGCTTCTTCTCTTCGGGTGGGGTCCGTTTCAGCAATCATCCGCTGGTAAGCAGCCATCGAGATGGGATGAAGGTGAGGGTGGTTGAGTAACAGGATCAAGTTGATAATCATCAAGGTTATAGCAAAAAATTTGGCACGATCAACAAGATTTGGCTCAATAGGAGTGAAAAAGATAAATGAGTGTACGTCTGATATTTAGGGGAATTGGTACTAACAAGAAGGCAAGACAAGTAATCCTAGAGTAGGACGTCTCCTGTGATACACCTGGAGAAGTGTGTCGGGGAGTCTGGGAGGTACCAGTGTAGCGTTATCGGTGTGTCTCAATTCATCTGAGTTCGACATGTCGCTGAGACAAGAAAATATGAAATAAAGATATAGGTATATTTCAAAATACGCATAGTTAAGCATGTTTAATACACATGTAACCCATATTAAGTGTATGTATATGTTTAATACACATGTAACCCATATTGGGTATATGTATCTCATATATGTCCTATTATACATATGTATCCTATTTTAATATATATATATACTCCTTTGATTGTTGATTCCTATGTACCCAATATTGAGAAACCAGCAATGTGAGACAATATAAGCATAATAAGCATTTAGGGCAATAAAGATAGTAATAGTCCCTAGTGCTACCTAATGCCAACCTCATCTCTATAACACATAGCGGGAAATCTATCACACCCCTAAAATATCAGAGTATAATGGCAACTGAGGGCGTGCGACTTCATGATTATCATACTTCTAAGCAATACAGAACAACCTCTATATGAGACGTTTAAAGAAAATCGATCACTTAAATTAGGAAATAATAAATTGTTTAAACATTCAGCGGAAGCAAAAGATTGACAATACGACATCGTTTTTAAATAGTACAAGTGATCTTCAGATAACGGGAAAATGACTGCAATGCATGAGACTTCATATAGCACCTTCGTCCTTAATACCTGAGGAAACGTTGCTAAAGTGTCAACATAAAGTTGGTGAGTTTATAGGTTTGTTTAAGCAAAAAAATATAGTGTTTGTGAATCGCAAGATTTCATCCACATATGACAATATAACAGATACAAAGTCATATAAATTGCATTACTATTGTCTAAGCTCATGACACCGAAGCGTTAACATATACCAACAATGAATGAATGCCCTTGCAGGTGTCTAACCCGGGACACCCGTAGTCTGACTCAAATGAAACTGTGTTTGCTTGACTAATGTCAGTCCAAGACAAACAGGGATGTCACTCCCGATAGATCTATCCATAACATTCGCGCTTACAAGAATTAACGGTTCATGATAAATCGGGCAGATAGCAACTTGGGTTAATTCGGGACTTAGACCAATCAGTAATGAGTAATTGTACTTGTATTCACACGTTTGAAATAAGCAATGTTCTCACCCCAAAAGATGATTTAAAACAGTAGAGTAGGGGCTATGAAAACTCACCTTGTCGGTTAATCGTCTGAGATTGGTAATGGATTAAGGCACGTCAAATAGTGACTCAGTCAAACACCTAAGTAATTACAACAAATCTGAGTGTTCATTCTAAGACTTAATATATGAAATGATTTATGCAAATGGTCAAAAGGCATGGTCGTTTATGAGTTAACGTTTCACGTTTTCAAAGTGTTGATCAAACCGTTGGCTCTAGGGATGCTACATGAATACGCACATATAAGTATTTATACTTAATTTGATAAAATTATGTGCTATAACTTGTAATCACATGGTCACAGAGTTAAAATAAGACAATTTATGTTTTTTTTTTAAATATAACTATTATTTACCAATTATTTGGTTTACATATATATGCTTATCTTGCTCTTTTACCTACCCTAGTCGTCACTTAAGTCTCGTCTTGCAGTTCTTGTGAGAACGTCTAATTAACTTATTCTTACGTTCCATGATTTACAATTTAAATCATATGGCTTTTAGAATCATAATTTAAACTCAAATAAGTTTTGAAAATATTTTTAGTGTTAACTAAAATTTATGAGCCGGGATAAACTCGTTTACCTATTTAAAAGTTCGGTTCCATTGTTAATAACTCTAAACCATCGAAAAAATATCGTTTCTAACTTATACACCGAGAGTTCGATAGCTACGCATGTAATATTATCTATATATCAAAATTCATAATTTAAAGTAGCATGAATATCTTTATGTCAACTTGCTAAAAAAATGTACTCTTTTATATCTTACAACTTCATCACGTAACTACATATAATGATTCATGTTCTGCCACCTTTCTTTTCCTTTTTTTTTTGGTGCTTAACCGACGCAACAACAGTGAGTTTTTAAACTCACTGTTTTCGTTTCCTTCTCCTTCGCAACAAGACCCACATGCATATATAACAATTTTCCATCTATTTTGCATGTTTACATCTTGTATAGTTAGCAACGAGAGGACTCCATTTCAAGATACAAGGGCGATCTTTTTACCCTTTGCAAGACGTACGGCTACAACAGCAGTAGCACTTGCCATGGCTCGTGCGATTCGATACAAGTTGGTGTCGAGTGGGTGTGACACCTTAGTACAAAACAGCAAGCATGGGTTTCTTGGGTTCCTTTGAGGCTATGACGTCCCATTAAAGAGCTAACGACTCGCGGGGGTTCGCGATATGTCACATCGGTTAGCTTAGTTAATATGTCACGTAACGGACCACAAGGGCGAGGCTTTTGTCCCTCGTGGGCCGTAGTTTTGGCTAGGACAACACCCTTTCCAGGCTTATTTGCGTGCAACATAAGTTGGGCCTCGTAATGCAAACGGTGCTAAGGTATCGGGGGTCATGGTTTGAACCAACGGGCAAGTCGTATAAAAACCTTATTTTCTACTCGTCCCTAGTGAGCCAACGTAGAATGTCATGTTCGTGTTTAGAGTTATTGAGATTTTCCTTTGGTTCGTTTATTGGTTTTCACGCATGATACGTTGTTTACAAAATCTATTATACATCGTTATTCTATACATGTTACGACCAAAACCTTTTCATGCGTGCTTGTTAAACGGACCTTGCATGGTAAATGACATAGCATAAAAATTGCTAAACTACACAAAAAGACTTACGAATGTCCAAGTGTTTGCTAGACGATGAGAGGTGGTGGTGACGAGGAGTTCAGACCAAAGCCTTGGTTACTATTCTTCAAACCCGACGATTACTAGCCCTTGAAAGCGAAAACCTAACTCCTACCGATTTGTTCAGTTCTTGTTTTCAATTTTTAGTTATGATAAAGTTGTTTAAGCATGGTTCCTTATTTATACTTAAACTATCGCTCGCTGCCTGAAGCCTTTCAAATTTGCATGAAAGTTAGAATTATTTACATTTACTATTTGATGTATGATACTATTTGTCATGATTGTTCTTTTCTAATACTATTAGGGAATAGATACTATTGATGAATTGAAATTGAACAAGACGTAGCATTTGAATAATTTTGAAAGGTGTAGGACATTGTTGATACAAAAGTTGGACGATCCTTGATTAGATCCGAATTAGGTGTAATACGGATCTGTCAGGCTTCGGTTCCTGTATCAATTGAGTCTTGATGTATGAGACCTGCGTACTAAGAAAACAAAGCACCGTTAGGCTTACCGTGGGATTGTCTCCCACGATTATCCTCCGGCGTGAGAGTAAGTAATCGGTTTAGGATTTAGTAGAAGGTTAGGGTTATGAGAGCATACCTTTGATGAGAGCCGAGGTGCGCTATATATACTCACCAAACCCTAATGGGCTTTGTCCCATTAATTAGGTTAGAATCCGAGAGGTCCCCCTATTATTTAGTAACTAACCGGTATTTAGTAACTAATGGGCCCACCCCATTATTATGACCTGTTCGTAACGGTTATTCTAGATACCTGCGCACGTGTGCGCTAGTTGGGCCTCACGGGCCTAAATCCTCATCGTGATAGCCCATATGTCATGGGCCCGGGTATAAGTACTATGCGTGGGTCGGGTTCACGACCCGAAGTTGGACTATACGTCATCAGACATTAAATGTAAGAATGTAATGATGGTGTTAGCTTGTTTATTTTGAATTCCTTTCCACTGATTGACTTGGATATACATTTGTATATTTAAAGTTTGAGGTAGTGAAACGTCAAAGTACATTGTTTATTCAGGAATATTTAAATATTATCCATTTATAGTTTTATTTATTGAAATATGGACGGGTTCACAATAAAATAGTCGTGCGACCTTGTTTCACGTGGCGTAAAATAAAAATAAAATATGATTTTTATTGTTACGCGTTTTCTAAAATACCATTTTAGATCCGAAAGAAAAAATGATGATTTATACGCGCTATTTAAAACTCTCAATAGCGTAAAATATTATAAGTCGCTTGAAGGAATAACTTTTTATGGGAAAAATAACGGCAAATTTGCAAGTGCTTGCGGTACATATTCTTACATAAAATGAAAATAAGTTCTAAATTTTTCTGAGGTGCTACATCCGCCCCATGTTATGCGATTTCGTCCCAAAATCAAGACGTCGTAGTAGATTGTGAATTTGCGAATAAGTGAGGGTATTTGCTCTTGAACTGGTCCTCATGTTCCCACGTGTATTCTGGACCTCTACGTGTATTCCAATGGACTTTAACGATGGGTATACTGCTTCGTTTGAGTTTCTTGACCTCACGGTCCATTATCTCTACGGGTTCTTCAACGAAGTTGAGTTTGTCATCGAGTTGGATTTCCTCTAGAGGAATAACGAGTGTGTCATCGGATAAACATTTCTTTAAGTTGCAGACGTGGAACACATTGTGTACTCGACTAAGTTCTTGAGGTAATTCCAAACGGTAAGCAACTGGACCAATCCTTTCTATGATTCGAAAAGGTCCAATATAACGAGGGTTTAACTTTCCACATTTCCCAAATCGCATTACGCCCTTCCAAGTCACGACCTTGAGTAGGACCTTATCTCCAATTTCAAATTTAAGGGGCCTACACCTCTTGTCAGCATAGATCTTTTGTCGGTCGCGTATAGCTTGCATGCGATCTCTAATCTTGAAAATCTTTTCTGTAGTCTTGTGAATAATCTCCGGTGCGGTAAGTTGTGCTTCTCCAACTTCAGTCCAACAAATAGGAGAACAACACTTCCTACCGTAAAGTGCTTCGAACGGTGCAGCTTTAATGCTCGTGTGATAACTATTATTGTATGAAATTTCTACTAGGGGTAAATTCCTATCCCAACCATTTCTGAAGTCAATCACGCAAGCTCTTAGCATGTCCTCTAATGTTTGAATGGTCCTCTCACTCTGACCATCGGTATGAGGATGATAAGTAGTACTCAAGTCTAACTGCGTACCCAATGCTTTATGCAAAGATTGCCAAACTCTCGAAGTGAAATGGCTATCACGATCGGAGATGATTGACACCGGTATACCATGTCTTGCTACTATCTCCTTCATGTACAGCCTCGTCAATTTTTCTGTCGAATCTGTCTCTCTCATTGGCAAAAAGTGCGCAGACTTGGTAAGACGATCAACAATGACCCAAATCGAATCGAATCCTGCTGCTGTTTTGGGTAGTTTGGTGATGAAATCCATTGTTATCTTCTCCCACTTCCATTCTGGTATATCGGGTTGGACCAATAAACCAGAGGGCCTCTGATGTTCAGCCTTAACCTTAGCACAAGTCAGGCATTTGCTGACATATGTGGCGATGTCAGCCTTCATGTTTGGCCACCAATATAACATCTTCAGGTCATGGTACATTTTGTCGGATCCTGGATGAATAGAATACTTTGACTTATGCGATTCGTGCATAATCAAAGATCTCGTGTCACCGTAACATGGTAACCAACTCCTATTATCCAAACATAATGTTCCATCAGCGCGGGCTTCTAATTTCTTTAGCATGCCTTCAATATCTTCTGCTTCAATGTTTTCAACCTTAACTGCTTCTTTCTGAGCCTCAAGGATTCGTGACGGAAGGTCCAAGCCAATGGTCATAACCAAGGCTCTTACTCGCAACGGTTCGATTCTTTCCTTTCGACTCAAGGCATCTGCTACTACATTTGCTTTCCCCGGGTGATAACGAATTTCGCAATCGTAATCACTTAGGAGCTCTATCCATCGGCGTTGCCTCATATTGAGGTCCTTTTGGTCTAGGATATGTTGTAGACTCTTGTGGTCGGTGAACACTACACACTTCGTGCCATATAAATAGTGTCTCCAGATCTTCAGGGCGAACACTACCGCTCCTAACTCCAGATCATGAGTGGTGTAGTTCTTCTCGTGGATCTTTAGTTGCCTAGAAGCGTATGCAATAACCTTCATTCTCTGCATCAGTACCGCACCTAACCCTTTTATGGATGCATCACAGTACACCACAAAATCATCACTGCCTTCCGGTAGTGCTAAAATAGGTGCAGCACATAGTTTCTGTTTCAGCAGTTGAAAAGCCGTCTCTTGCTCTTCACCCCAATCAAACTTTCTATCCTTCTGCGTTAGCTCCGTCATAGGTTTAGCTATTTTAGAGAATCCTTCGATGAATCTCCTATAGTAGCCTGCAAGACCTAAGAACTGACGAATCTCCGAAGGTGTGGTTGGAGATGCCCAATTCTTAACAGTCTCAATCTTAGCTGGGTCCACGTGTATACCACTGCTATCAATCACGTGACCAAGGAATTTTACCGTATTGATCCAAAATTCACACTTGGAAAACTTGGCATACAGTTCTTCTCTTTGCACTCCAGATAGTTTTCAGGTGTTCCTTGTGTTCTTTCTCGTTGTGGGAGTATATGAGAATATCGTCGATGAACACAATCATAAACTTATCCAAGTATGGCTTGCACACATGATTCATGAGATCCATGAACACCGCAGGTGTGTTGGTTAAACCAAAAGGCATAACTCGGAACTCATAGTATCTGTATCGTGTTCTGAAAGTAGTCTTAGGAATATCTTATTCTCTAACCCTTAACTGATGATAACCTGACCTTAAGTCAATTTTCGAGTAGATGCTGGATCCTTGCAACTAATCGAATAAGTCATCGATCCTTGGTAAGGGATAACGATTTTTCACTGTAAGTTTGTTCAACTCATAATAATCGATATACATTCGGAAAGATCCATCCTTCTTTTTGACAAATAAGATTGGTGCTCCCTACGGAGAGGAACTTGGTTTTATAAAACCTTTGTCAGAAAGTTCTTTTAGCTGTTCGGCTAGTTCTTTCATCTCTGCAGGCGCAAGACGATAAGGTGCACGTGCAACAGGTGCAGCTCCAGGTATCAGCTCGATGTGAAATTCTACTTGGCGTGTCGGGGGTAATCCTAGCAAATCGTCAGGAAATACTTTCGGAAAGTCTCTGACAACAGGCACATCTTATTGCCTCTCTGGGATTTCTGGTTTTCTCACCTTCATCATTATGAATCAAGAAACACTTGACATCCATGGTCGATATACTTCTGCGTCCTGATGCTTGAGATGACTTCTAATATCGATTCGTTTTTTAACTCCGCTTCTTTCGCCTTGTATGATTAGCATATCATTTCCATATGGAACGCGAATGTACTTCTCATAGCACACAACTTCCGCACGATGTTCGGCCATCCAATCCATTCCGACGATGACGTCAAAACTTCCTAATTCTATAAGGAGTAAGTCGATTTTGAACAAGTGATTTTGAAAGTTAAGAGTACACCCTCTTAAAATATGATACTTTGATGGTTAGTCGCTTGCCATCGGCTAGTCAACATATAATTAGTATCTAGGCTGTCAGAAGGGATGTCTATATATTTTTACTAAAAGTATAAGACCACAAAGTTTCTATTGCACAGTGTCAAATAGTACTATCGATCCTTGGTAAAGGATAACGATTTTTCACTGTAAGTTTGTTCAACTCACGATAATCGATACACATTCAAAAAGATCCATCCTTCTTTTTGACAAATAAGATTGGTGCTCCCCACGAAAAGGAACTTGGTCTTATAAAACCTTTGTCAGAAAGTTCTTTTAGCTGTTCGGCTAGTTCTTTCATCTTTGCAGGAGTAAGACGATAGGGTGCACGTGCAACAGGTGCAGCTCTGGGTATCAGCTCAATGTGAAATTCTACTAGGCATGTCGGGGGTAATCCTGGCAAATCTTCAGGAAATACTTCCGGAAAGTCTCTGACAACAGGCACATCTTCAATTTGCCTTTCTGGGATTTTGGTTTTCTCTTCCTTCATCATTTGAATCAAGAACATTTGACATCCATGGTCGATGTACTTCTGCGTCCTGATGCTCGAGATGACTTCTAATCTTGATTCGTTTTTAACTCCGCTTCTTTCGCCTTGTATGATTAGCATATCATTTCCATATGGAACGCGAATGTACTTCTCATAACACACAACTTTTGCATAATGTTCAGCCATCCAATCTATTCTGACGATGATGTCAAAACTTCCTAATTCTATAGGGAGTAAGTCGATTTTGAACATGTGATTTTGCAAGTTAAGAGTACACCCTCTTAAAATAGTACTTGTGGTTGGTGACTTGTCGTTGGCTAGCTCCACACTATAATTAGTATCTAGGGCTGTAGGAGGGATGTCCATATATTTCCTGAAAGTATAAGACACAAAGCTTCTATCCGCACCAGTGTCAAATAGTACTAAAGCATAGACATTATTGATCAGGAACGTACCATTCACCACGTTGTTATCTTTCACCGCAGCTTTAGCACATAGGCTGTATACTTTGCCAGGTGCTCTGCGTCCTCCTTGAGTGCTGGTTGATGCTTGGTTACTTCCCTTAGGGTTCCCTTGATTCTGCCTCTAATTGTTCTGAGGGTTTTGCGGGTTGCCTCGAATTTGATTTCCACCGCCTTGATTCCCATTGTTCTGACACTTGTTCTTGTAATGTCCTTTTTTGCCACATCCAAAACAAGTGACATCACTTCCTTGTCCTCCTTAGCTTCTTGGTCCTCTTTGGTTTGCGGGACGAGGTGGAGCCCGATAGTCTTTGGCCTTATGTCCTGCCTTTCTACATTTATAATAAGCAGGAGGGCATGCGTCAGTGTGGTGTCATCCACACTTTCCGCAGTGGGGTAACTTGCCAGCATAAGAACCTTGCCCAGCTAAAAACACCCTTGTTGTCTCTGGGTGTTTGTTCGGGTTGAGATTGCTAGTGTTGTTGGTGTTGTTGGGGTTGTAGTGATTTCTGTTCCATTTCCTTTTGTCACTCGAGTTTTCTCCTAGATCTTGGACCACTTGGTACATCAAACCTTAAGCCATGTCAATTGCTTCATGCAGGTCTACTGGTTTGGACGAGGTTACATTACTCTTGATGTTCAAAGGTAGACCTTCGATGTAACGTTCCAACAATCGGTCGGCGTTGGGTACCATCTCAGGGCATAAGAGGATGAGTTTTTAGAAACGTTGATTGTAGGCGGTAAGGTTTGTGCCTTTCACTTTTAAATTCCACAACTCATTTTCCATTTGCTTGATTTCATTCCTAGGGCAGTACTTCCGAATGAACATAGCCTTGAAATCGCTCCAAGGTGTGGCATGAGCGGTATCGAGAGTAACAGAACGAACATACACGTTCCACCAAGTTAAAGCACCATCTAGCAGTGTGCTAGAAGCAAATTTGACTCGGTCACCTTCTGCAACGTTGCTAATCCCAAATTGAGATTCTAGTTTCTCAAACCATCGGGTTAAGCCTACAACACCTTCAGTACCACGGAAGCTTTCATGCATAACTGCACGGAATTCCTTGTAGTTGCATGTCTTGTTCTGGGAAGAGTTGGATCCTAGGTTGGTCTCTTCTTGAGTGCTGGCAGCATGAGTCACAGCGGCAGCTGTGAGTGCTTCAGCTACTCTTGTGGCAATGAGCTGGTTGAGCATCTGAGTGTCAATGCCACTATTGATATCCACATTGTTTTGGTTGGTCAAACGGTTGACTGGAGGGTTCCGGTTGACAGTTGGGCGTCGTCCGGGTGCCATTTTCTATAAGAGGGACAATGAAAATGACAGTTATGACATGCATGAAAGTTATATGCGTAAGGATATTCATGTTACTACAAATGGGCATGTCTTTTGAAATCAATACTGTTATTATTCGCAAACACGATGTTTATTTCAAAGAGTACGGGGATACAAGAGTTCACTAGCCGTGACAAACCCATAGCTTAGTGGTTATACAAAGACAGAAATAAAACTAGTTGTTGTTACGGTAGATTTGCTGGACCACTTCCTCGAGTGCCTCCTTCCTCTTCTGTCGTGCTTCTTCCTGAGCATTACTAGCACGATCCTCCGCATCCTCACACATTTGTCGAAGTTGAGCAATCAGTTCGTCCACAGATAGCGCCTCCAACAAACATTCCTCAACTCGGGGCTTTACATCCCACAGTGTCATGAAGGCTTCTAACTCCTCTAAACAGGAATTTGGGTAACGGTCCATGTCTTCGAGAATGGTATGCAACTGTCCTCTAAGGCGCGTCATGCATACGGTCAAGGCTGTCTCAGGTACAGGCACCGAATTCTGACCAGTTTCCGTCCCGTAAGCAGTTAGAGCTTCTTCTCTCTGGGTGGGGTCCGTTTCATTAATCATCCGTTGATAAGCAGCCATCGTGAATGGGGATGAAGGTGAGGGTGGTGGAGTAATAGGATTGATAATCATCAAGGTTAATAGCAGAAATTCTGGCACGTTCGGCAAGATTTGGTTCAATGGTGGGTAGAAAGGATATACGAGCGGTACGTCTGATAGTTGGGGAGAATGGTGATACATATGGCAAAATAAGTAATCCTAGAGTGGGACGTCTCCTATGATACACCTGGGGGAGTGTGTCGAGGAGTCTGGGAGGTACCGGTGTAGTATTATCGGTGTGTCTCAATTCATCCGAGTTTGACATGTTGCTGAGACAAGAAAATATGAAATAAGGATATAGGTATATTTTAAAATACGCGTAGTTAAGCCTATTTAATGCACATGTAACCCATATTAAGTATATGTATATGTTTAATACACATGTAACCCATATTAAGTATATGTATCACATATATGTCTATGTCACATGTATCCCATTTTAATATATATGTACTCCTTTGATTGTTGATTCCTATGTACCCCATATTGAAAAGCCAACAATGACAGACAATTGAAGCATAATCAGCATGTTAAGCAAATAAGTAGTTATAGTCTAGTGCTACCTAATGCAACCTAGTTCTCTATAACTCAGAGCTTTGATATCAATCTGTCATACCCTAAAAATATCAGAGTATAATGGCAACCGAAAGCGTGTGACTTCATGATTATCATACTTTTAAGCAATACAGAACGACCTCTATATGAGACGTTTGAAGAAAATTAATCACTTGAATTAGTAAATAATAAATTGTTTAAACATTCAGCGGAAGCAAAAGATTGACAATACGACATCGTTTTTAAATAGTACAAGTGATCTTCAGATAACAAGAAAATGACTGCAATGCATGAGACTTCATATCGCATCTTCGTCCTTAATACCTGAGGAAACATTGCTAAAGTGTCAACATAAAGTTGGTGAGTTCATAGGTTTGTTTTAGCAGAAAAATGTAGTGTTTGTGAATCACAAGATTTCATCCACATATGACAATATAACAGATACAAAGTCATATAAATTGCATTACTATTGTCTAAGCTCATGACACCAAAGCGTTAACATATACCAACAATAAATGAATGCCCTTGCAGGTGTCTAACCTGGGACACCCGTAGTCTGACTCAAATGAAACTGTGTTTGCTTGAGTTTGATAGTTACGCATGTAAACTATCGAGAAAATATCGTTTTTAACTTATACACCGAGAGTTCGATAGCTACGCATGTAATATTATCTATATATCAAAATTTATAATTTAAAGTAGCATGAATATCTTTATGTCAAATTGCTAAAATATGTACTCTTTTATATCTTACAACTTCATCATGTGACTACATATAATGATTCATGTTCTGCCACCTTTCTTTTCCTTTTTTTTTTGCTGCTTAACCGACGCAACAGCAATGAGTTTTTAAACTCACTGTTTTCGTTTCCTTCTCCTTCGCAACAAGACCCACATGCATATATAACAATTTTCCACCTATTTTGCATGTTTACATCTTGTATAGTTAGCAACGAGAGGACTCCATTTCAAGATACAAGGGCGATCTTTTTACCCTTTGCAAGACGCACGGCTGCAACAGCAGTAGCACTTGCCATGGCTCGTGCGATTCGATACAAGTTGGTGTCGAGTGGGTGCGACGCCTTAGTCCGAAACAGCAAGCATGGGTTGCTTAGGTTCCTTTGAGGCTATGACGTCCCATTAAAGAGCTAACGACTTGCGGGGGTTCGCCATATGTCGCATTGGTTAGCCTAGTTAATATGTCACGTAACGAACCACAAGGATGAGGCTTTCGTCCCTCGTGGGCCGTAATTTTGGCTAGGATAACACCCTTTCCAGGCTCATTTGCGTGCAACATAAGTTGGGCCTTGTGATGCAAACGGTGCTAAGGTATCGGGGGCCATGGTATGAACCAACGAGCAAGTTGTATGAAAACCCTACTTTCTACTCGTCCCTAGTGAGCCAACATAGAATGTCATGTTCGTGTTTAGAGTTATTGAGATTTTCCTTTGGTTTGTTTATTGGTTTTCATGCATGATACGTTGTTTATGAAATCTATTATACATCGTTATTCTATGCATGTTACGACCAAAACCTTTTCATGCGTACTTATTAAACAGACCTTGCATGGTAAATGACATAGCATAAAAATTGCTAAACTAAAAAAAAGACTTATGAATGTCCAAGTGTTTGCTAAACGACGAGAGGTGGTGGTGACGAGGAGTTCGGACCAAAGCCTTGGTTACTATTCTTTAAACCCGACGATTACTAGCCCTTGAAAGCGATTACCTAACTCCTACCGATTTGTTCAGTTCTTGTTTTCAAGTTTTAGTTGTGATAAAGTTGTTTATGCATGGTTCCTTATTTATACTTGAACTATCGCTCGCTTCCTGAAGCCTTTCAAATTTGCATGAGAGTTAGAATTATTTACATTTACTATTTGATGTATGATACTATTTGTCTTGATTGTTCTTTTCTAATACTATTAGGGAATAAATACTATTGATGAATTGAAATTGAACAAGACGTAGCATTTGAATAATTTCGAAAGGTATAGGACATTAGATGTAAGAATGTAATGATGGTGTTAGCTTGTTTATTTTGAATTCCTTTCCACTGATTGACTTAGATATACATTTGTATATTTAGAGTTTGAGGTAGTGAAACGTCAAGGTACATTGTTTATTCAAGAATATTTAAATATTGTCCATTTATAGTTTTATTTATTGAAATATGGACGGGTTCACAAAATAAAATAGTCGTGCGACCTAGTTTCGCGCGGCGTAAAATAAAAATAAAATATAATTTTTATTGTTACGCGTTTTCTAAAATACCCTTTTAGATCCGAAAGCAAAAACGATGATTTATACGCGCTATTTAAAACTCTCAATAGCGTAAAATGATGTAAGTCGCTTGAAGGAATAACTTTTTATTGGAAAAATAACGGAAAATTTTCAAGTGCTTGCGGTACATATTCTTACATAAAATGAAAAGAAGTTCTAAATTTTTCCGAGGTGCTACACAAACGGGCATTCCTAAGAACTCTCCATGTATCCGAGTTCAAAGTATACAATAACACATGCCACGGTCCGTCTTTGTAAAACGGCATAGAAATATTAGCTATTGTTGTGTCTAACGTGTCCGGACTGACACAAAAACCTCAAACTATTTTATTAATTTGGAACCTATTGGCCATGTAAGGGACTTTAATTTCAGAAAATTTTCTTATAGATGGGTTCCAAAGAATTGCACCCACATGACGACCAAACGAAAAACACCATACCCCCTTAGAAGTTGAAATTAGTGTTAGATATGTTTGTGGAAAATTTGTATTTAGCCAACTAAAGGACATTTGTCCATCTACAGAACACATAACCCGTTCGTTACCTATATCATAGTTTAAAATAAAACAACACATTACACATTTACGAGAAGCGTATTTACGGACAAAGATGTTACTGTCTATTGTAAACTTCCATGACTTTGACACCATACGGAACCTTAGTAAACTCTTAACAGGGAATTTGTTCATGATTTTCATTTGGATATCAACAGGTAAGTAATCGGACATTGTAAACAAGTAAGAAAGAAAATGGTAGAGGATTTTGATGATGAAAATAGAGGTGTGTGAATTGAGTAACAAAATAGGATATATATAGAGGAACATTATATAAAAAAGGTGAATAGAAACATTTTAAACACCATATTGAACATGAAAATACTTTCAATCTTAAAATAAAAAAGACTAATGCAGTATAACATGATTTGCATAAAATGATAACATCAATAACAAAACCTAAACTATTATTGCCCTGCTTTGTTCATTAACAAGAATTAGCGACGCTTTGTATTGGCCAATGAAAAAAGAACCATGGTTTGCTTCGACGCCAACGTTTTGAAAATGTCTAGAGTTTGGATTCAACACTTGTAGTGACTGATGGAATTGTTGGAAGATCAAAGCTTCAACTATTGGTTGCTTATCTTTAGTAAATCCAATTAATTTGAGCTCATGCGCTGCTGGGTATGGAACAGTGAATAGTTCTCTATACGATGAAACTTCATCATCCTTAACTTCTAGCTCCCATGCATATATAATACGAAAGTCACCAAAATTAAAACTGCCAGATATTATAATAGAGTCTCCAAGCTGGGAAATATAATATGGAGGTAAAAACTCCCCGGCTAACATCTGGCCAGACATGTGTATAACCTGAAAATAGTGACTAATCAAATCAAAAGAAACTAACATGTAAAGTTTGTATGAAATACCATCATCACCATAAAACTTCTCTGAAGCAATCCAGAAAATTTTACCACCAACAACTGCCTGACCTGACCGTTTAATTCTTATAGATTCCCGTGGCAAATGGGAACTACCAACTTTATACCATCTTCTCGAGCTTAATGTAAAAACTGACACACACCAAGGACCTTCACCGTAATAGGGATAATTTATCTTTAAAAGTGTTGGGTCTAGAGTGACAGGACGGACACCAAAACCAAATATCATTTTGGGGGAGTTAGGTCCTAACGTGTAATTGGGGACTAATATACGGACAGATTTATTAAGTGATTGGTTCCAAAGAAATAGCATTGAGTTTTCCTCATATGAAAAACACCATACACCTTCTGATGTAGCAATTGGTGTGAGAGTGAACAAATTTAAATTACAAACTACATGTGAGAACACTAAATTAGCATCTACCGAGCATATATAACTTTCAACATTTTTCTTGAAGGTTATATATAAACAACAATTATTTCTTTCACGTAAACCATATTTACGAATGCAGTCCGAACTGTCTATGGAATACTTCCATGACTTTGACACGGTCCGAAATTGAAGTAAAGATTTCACCGGTAGTCGATTCATGATAGCCAATTGAACATCAAATGGTATGTTATCTGACATAGTTTAAAATTTTTAATGAATATATGAGTAACATCATATGCGTGTTACATGGACTAGAGCTTTTAGCTTGGTCTTGTGTAACCGTGTTTATTTATTTGTATAGATGCGTGTAGAGATTTGGAAGCTGCGGTTGAGTATCCAGGTGAGTTTCATAGCCCTTCTTTTCTTATGATTTATTGGGGTGGAAATGATGCAAAGTGTTTGGAAATGTTTGATACTGTGATAATGTTGGTTGACAAAGATGCAATGACTATACGTGACTATTTTATGATGTGTGCTACATGTTTGTGATGTGATATTGAGAATTGTAAACTAAGTCAGGGGGATCACCTGCGGGTATCCATGGCCTGTTTAGTGGAAGGTATTGTGGCCTAGCGGGCAGGAAGGTTACTTTGAGAGTACCCATGTCCTGGGCTAAAGGGGTAACCACAGGGACCTTGGTGCGATATGAGACGTCTTGTAGTCGTTTGCCGGTTATTTGTGTGATTGATTAGATTTGCATGTTAGCAAGTATGGTAGTTATTAAGACCTGAAATGTTTTCTTTATTATCGATAAGAAAATTTACAATTAATGGATTTGAATTTTTGGGTGTCTTAAACCTATGACCTCACCAACTTTATGTTGACGTAATAGAGCATCATTTTGAGGAGATCCATGTTCATGATGTTTGATGTTATAAGAGGTTGCTATGTAGACCGTAGGCTTGCATGCGGAGTCATTCTCCTAGAGATTTTATTTATGTCTTTTAAATTGTTTACTATTTGATTGATCATTGGATGTTTAGACCTTGGGATTATGTTTCCTTGAAGCATCATTTTCAGGTGAGCATAAGGAAGATCATAGGATTAAGAGAAGTGGCTAGAGAGACCATAGGCTGCAAGCGTAGTTCAATCTCTTAGTTTTATGTTTTGCATTGATTGAATGATTTGGATTGATTTGTTTAGGTTGTTTTGGATGTTGCATGTCTTCATATTGGCGAGAACCCCCCTTTTTGGCGGGGTGTGACAGATTGGTATCAGAGCCTTTGGTTATAGAGAAGTAGGTGGTTGAGCCTAGACTATAACCTAGGGGTCCTTTATGTAGATGCATTTAGGGCTTAAGTGTTTAATGTTATAACTGCTATTCTTCCCCGCTATATTGCATAGCTTATATTTTCCTAGTTTGTTTAGTTTTCATTTAGTTATTTTGTCTTCCATTATTTTATAAGATATGTATTGCTTTCTTAGTATTTTAGCTATGTTTTCCCCCACCCGTAAGAAGTCTCGTTAAGGAACCGTTTTCCCAACTGGACTTAAGCATTATAAGGATCCATAAGAGGAGCCTCTTATGGAACCGAAGGAGATAGGATAGTTGATCGTTGTCGGATGGGCGTAGTAGGGCTGGACCCGCGGAGTTGGGTGAGTCTTGCGGAGGCAAAGTCAAACCCAAGCGAGGCCCAACATAAGTTTATCCTGTCCTTTACCTCGTCATATTGTTATTGATTATTTCTTTCGGATATTTCGTATTTTGGGAATTGTTGCGAGAATTTTGTTCCTTTATGTCGTTTCAATGTTATTTTGATATAAGTAAGTAGTTATTTGATGGAGCATCCCCTATGTGTTAAGTTCGAGTGGTTTAAGATGTGCAATGTGGTATATGTGCTTATATGTGAATTATGATTGAAATGGATAATCTTGGAAGTAAGTACACGTGTGAAAGGAGGCACTTATAATTATGGTGGCCAACATAATTATAAAGGCATCACACACGTAGACTTGTGACCATGATTGCATTTATTTGTGTTTGGTTATAAGGTGGTTGTGTAATATGTTTTTCTTTGATATGTGTATTCATGATAAGGATGGTGGTATGGATAGAGAATTATTCTTTTACCCTATTTAGAGGGTATGTTAAGTTGAGTTGTATAGATAGTAAGTTTCTCTTCTATCTAGTATTTGCGGATACCTAGTATTGCTATTATATAGGTTGCTTGTGTTCTCGGTTGTTTGTTCGAATTTCCTAAGTCTAAGTTTAGTATCCCTTTATCGTACTTTGTTAGTAAGGATACCCGATTTTTCCCATTCTGCGTCTTGATGTATAATTGGTTGTTCGGATCTGCTCTTTTGAATATAGACGCGTTTCGTTAAGTTCTTTCGATGCATTAATTACTCGTATGAGTATCAAACGTTTCTTTTAAGCACTAATTGTTCCTAACATATTAGTGTGGATTATTACTCCCTTGGTTGTATATCCCTTGGCTTTAGTAACCCGTTGGCGACGTGTTAGTATCGATGCTTTTAAGTTTGCTCTCTTGATCGTTATTTTGGATAAGACCTTACGTTTTTTTGGTACGTAACGTCTTGCATAAGTTTTCTTGTACGAGTTCGTTTGATTTTATATTGAGTATATGGTTCCTGGTATTTTCTTTCGTTTTCAAACAATAGAATTGTGTTAGAGTCTGTACGGTGTTTTACTATCCCTTTTGGTATTTTGGTGTCTTTTGTTTGAGTAACATATTTCATAATTAATGTCTAATTATAAAAGCCCTTTTGAAGTATTGTGTTAGTGTTTGGGAAAAACTGTGTTTAAAATGATCTTTGGAAATAGAACATGTTTAAATGGCCTATGCGAATAGGATATGAAAATTGTTGAGTGGGTAAATAAATTTTATTTTATTATAAAAAGTAGGTTTAAAATGATTCATGTTAGTAAGATGCGATACACCATTAGATAACTATCTTAAAAATTTTATGACAACCATGATTAAAATGAATTTTACAAAGATTAGACTTAAGAATTTTAAAAATATATATATATATATTTAAAACGACTCTCCTTCATTTTAAATTGATCTTTATAAAAACATTATTTAAATTTGGTCTTTCGAGTAAAGTCGATAATTGGTATAAGAACTTCTGTCTTTCGTATTGATTTTTTTTATTTGTGTTCTGTTGTCGTGGTATGCCTGTTGATTTTTTTCGTTCACGTGTTCACTCGGTACATATACGTATCCTTTCTTTCAAAGGATTCTTATGTCATTTGATCCACGTCTACTTGCATATGTGGAATCTCCTATATGCATTCTAGCCTTAGGCTCGATATTCGTTTGTTATCCTATTTGATTATTCGTAACCCTTGGAATTCGTTGATACCGTTGAGTCATGGAAGCTTTGATGTGATTGTGGGAATGGACCGGTTGTCCAAGAGGAATTTTGTGATTCTATGTCATGAGAAATTGGTTAGGATACCGTTGGAAGGCGATGAGGTACTTCGGGTTCATGGGGAACGTATTTAAGGAGTCGTGAAAACCTTAATGAACAAGAAGGTAGATGAACTGAAATTGAGTGATATTTTCGTCGTACGAGATTTATTGATGTGTTTCCGAAAGACTTGTCAATGACCACCGCAATGACAAGTTGAGTTCCGCGTAGACTTAGTTCCTGGAGCGAAGCCAGTCGCGAAGTCTCCCTATTGTCTAGCATCCTCGGAAATGCAAGAATTGTCTGAACAACTTCAAGAGTTGCAAGATAAAGGTTTCATACGACCTATTCATTTTCCGTGGGAGCACCAGTGTTGTTTGTTAAGAAGAGGAGCATGGAGTTCATTTGAAGTTAGTTTTGGAATTACTGAGGAAGGAGAAGTTGTATGCTAAGTTTAATAGTGTGAGGTAGTGAAGAATTAGGAAGAACCTACGACACCATCCGAGATATGATTATTCTTAGGATTGGCAGGTTACTTACCTACGTTTCATCGCAAATTTTTTCAAGATTTAAAACCCCTTACTTCCCTAACTGAGAGGAATCAGAAGTATGAGTGGGGCGCAGAACGAGAAGAGGCTTTCTAGACTTTAAAGAATGATATGTGTGACGCTTCGATTAATCGAATGTAGTAGGTGATGCGTTAGGAAGGAAGGAACGAGTGAAACCTAGACGTGTTCGAGCAATGGCTATGACCATTCAGTATGGAGTAAGAGGAATGATATTGGCAGCCCAAAGTGAGGCGTTCAAGCAAGAGAACGTACTCCCAGAAAGGTTTCATGGGTTAGATTGACATATGGAAAAGAAGGAGGATGAGAGTTTGTACTTTATGGATCGTATAGGGGTTATGTTAGTAGGGAATGATGAGGATGGTAGTAATAGATGAGGCTCATGCATCAAGGAACCTGTTACATCTGGGAGCGGATAAGACGTACTATAACCATGGGGACATGTATTGGTAGCCATGCGTAGAAAAGTATATAGTTACCTATGTTAGCAATTGTTGAATCTGTTTAAGAGGTGAAAGCTGCGATGTCAAAGACTTTTGGCTTGCTGCAACATCCTGAGATACTTGAGTGAAAATGAGATAAAATCACCATGGATTTTATCAGTAAATTTCTAAGGTCAAAGTAGTGAGTATGATGTGATTTGGGTGATGGTCGATAGACTGATCAAGTAGCTCATTTTCTAGCTATACAAGAAGATTTTAAGATGTGAAGTTGGCAAGGATTCATATTGATGAGATAATAGCAAGGAATGGAATTCTGGTGACGATCAACTCAGATTTAGATGGATGAATTATCTCGTGATTTTGGTAGACGCTGCAAAAAGTGTTAGTGACGCGATTGAATTTGAGTACTG
The DNA here is from genome assembly GCA_026074375.1 of Tanacetum coccineum. Lineage (NCBI taxonomy): Eukaryota > Viridiplantae > Streptophyta > Magnoliopsida > Asterales > Asteraceae > Tanacetum > Tanacetum coccineum. The sequence goes on from BQNB010009032.1 coordinate 82,780, forward strand.
CTTAGCATCCCCAAGCGGATGGACAAAGTGAACGTATGATTCAAACTTCAGAGGATATAATGAGGGCATGTGTTATCAATTTTGGTGGTAGTTATCAACTAAGCATTCAGTGTGCTCCGTTTGAAGTTTTGTATGGTAGGAAATGTAGATCGCTTGTTATATGTGCAGAGATTGGAGGAAGTAGTTTGATTGGACCCGAATTGGTATAGGAAACAACTGATAAGGTAGTGTTGGTAAAGGAAATGCCTAAAACGGCGAGAGAATCATCAAAAGAGCTATGTTGATTATGGGTATAAGCCGTTAGAGTTGAGGTGGGAGATCATGTATTGTTAAAGGTGACGCCTTGGAAGGGTGTAGTTCATTTTGGAAGGAAGGGTAAGTTAGCACCATGATATGTAGGACCGTTTGGGATCCTTGAAAGGATTGGCCTTGTAGCTTATATGTTGAGGTTATCTAAGGAGTTGAATAGCGTGCATGACACATTTCATGTGTCAAATCTAAAAAAGTGTCTAGCGGATGCTAAATTGCATGTGCCGTTGAATGAAATAAAAATAGACAAGACCTTACGTTTTGTTGAGGAACTCGTAGAGATTATTGACTGTGAGATTAAGAAATTGAAGCATAGTAAGATGGCACTTGTGAAGGTTAGATGATATTCAAAGCGTGGTCCTGAATTCACGTGGGAACGTGAGGACTATATGAAGGTTAAGTATCCCCAATTGTTAGATGTTAATACTGGTGAATCTAGTAGTTAAATCTTGAGACGAGATTTCCTTAAGGAGGGGATAATGTGACAACCATGACTTGAGCAGGTTAGTCAAACCGTTAGTGTTGACTTATGTATCTGTTGCAATGTATGGGTTATGTGTTATTTGTGTTTATTCGTGTTTATATGTGGTTATGTGGATAATGTGAGAGTTGTTAATCAATCCATTGAGCGTGATCGTCTCATTGGGATTGGATTGGTGATAGATTGGGTTAAGTTCCTTTCGTTCACTTTTGGTGGCAAGAAAATGACTTTTGTGGTTTTCGCGTTTTTTTGCGTTAATTGTGTAAGTATTATGTTTGTATGTATTTTATGTGTACGTATTATGTATGTACGTATTTAAATAATAGGAATTAGTGATAATAGAAAAGAATGGCGTATTGCATGCAATGCTACGTCGATAGTGGATGGTTTCATGTTAAGCATTTATGGGAAATATAGCATGTTGGAAATAACTAAAGTGAGTAAAATTTGGATATTTGTAGAAGACTTTCTAAATATAGAAAGTGATATGTGAAATGGAAAGTTATTTTTAGAAAGTTTAGTAAGTAGCGTTTATGTAAAAATGTTCAATCAAATTAGCTTAGGTTTTTATAAAAACTTAAGGTAATGAAGTAAATTAGCTAATTAATAATTTAAAAAAAAATATAATCAAATATATATATGATATTAAGGTGCGTCCGATTTTGGGTTTAAAAGAAAAAAATAGTTTTTTTTACTAAACTAAGTTAGTATTGGACTAGGACTTTGTTAGGATTAGATTAAAACCCAACTTGGCCCATCCCTTTTCCCCTTTTCCCCTCTTTTGGTCGTTCATGTGCAGCCCCAACACCCTAGGAAGTCAATTTTCATTGTTGATCCAAAGAAAAACCTCAAGAATCGTTGTTTAGGCTCTAGCATTCAAGGTAAGCATGTTAATCCTATCTAATTTATATATTCATGTAACATAATCATTGATGGATCATTAGGGTTTTAATAATCTGTAATTAATGATGTAATTAATGGGTTTTTATCATTAGAAATCATTTTTAGGGTTTAATGAGGATTTGAATGTGAATGGTTAGGGTTTATCATGTTAAATTCGTAACTGGAATCAGATCAGAATTTTAGGTCACCTTGCGGGAGTCATTACTCGGTCATACGGATAGCTTTTGTTGATTTTCTTGAGCCTAGAATTAACTACAAAGAGTCTACTTTCCAACCCAATTGGTTTCATGAGTTAAAAGTGAGTGGAAGTCAGTCAAATAATGGTTGCAAGATTCGTTGTCAAAACTGTGTTTTCGGGTCAGATTTAGGTCATGTTTGGGAAGGTGAAACCCTTACTTAAAATTCGAATTTAGCTTAGCCCTTCTACAGTAGTTAAGTTCCATATGTGTATGAAGAAACCCCAAAATGATAGCTTCCACTTTTATGCCTAAGTGTGGTTAATAAGTCCAAAATTTTTAGTGTGCAATCAGATCCGAATTGGGACTGTTTTGAAGTTTGATTTTCTTAGGAGCACTTATGCCTGTAAATGGCTTTTGGGAATCTCAAGGTAGTTAATATACTCGTAAATGAACATGGGTGATTTTTGGTATAAATTATGAAGGTCATTAAGTAAGAGTTTTGAGTACGAAAGAAACGCTAAAATTCTGCAGTTTTAAACTAATTATGACTAACTAGTGAACTTTGTTAATGGAGTGGTTAAAGTTGGGTATGGTGTCGGGGTGACCCATGAGGTTAATTAAACACCTTAGACAATCCATCATATGATTGTTACGATGGAAATGATGCTATGGATTTGATATGTTTTATTACTGTGATTATATGCCTTTATTTTGAAAGTGTATGGACTTACTTGGCTATTATATGCTACGTGCTATATGTTATGTGGTACGCTCCATGGCTGTCTAATCAATTGGAGTCGTTGATAATGGATCGGGGGTAACGTTCCTACCCAATTGTTGATATTTGTTGGATCGAGGGACACGTTCCGTTCCCATATTCGTGTATGTGGTACGCTTCATGGCTGTGTGATCAATTGGAGTCGTTGATAATGGATCGGGGGTAACGTTCCTACCCAATTGTTGATATTTGTTGGATATTGTGTGAATGGTTTTGGTTTGGATCGAATTTGATTGGTTTGCATGGTAGCTTATATGATAGTTCACTTATTGTCATGTAGTGTTTTCATTTATCACAATAATAATTTAATTGGATTTATGTCGTGTCTTAACCTATGACTCTCACCAACTTTATGTTGACGTTTTTAAGCATCATTTTCAGGTGAGCATAAGGAAGATCATAGGATTAAGAGAAGTGGCTAGAGAGACCATAGGCTGCAAGCGTAGTTCAATCTCCTAGTTTTATGTTTTGCATTGATTGAATGATTTGGATTTATTTGTTTAGGTTGTTTTGGATGTTGCATGTCTTCATATTGGCGAGAACCCCCCTTTTCATCAATATAAGATGCCTTTTATTTTATCATATTGTTTTGGATATTTTCATGACACTTTGTGTCTATGCTTTGTTTATTTAATGCATTTTAGTTTCTCTATATGAACGTCATTGTGTTGTGATGATATACATTCTCGTTACGCCTCGTGTTTCCGCCTTAGCGGGGTGTGACATCACTAGGTCGGTTGTCAAAGAGGTAAACTAGTTCGGTTCACTAGTTTGGTTCCAACTAAAAGCGAATCGTTCGGTTCCCACTAAAACAACTCGTTCGGTTACAACTAAAACAACTCGTTCGGTTCCACTGGTTCGGTTAACTAGTTCGGTTAACTCGTTCGATCTTCTAGTTCGGTTCCAACTAAAAGCGACTCGTTCGGTTCCCACTAAAATAACTCGTTCGGTTACAACTAAAACAACTCGTTCGGTTCCACTGGTTCGGTTAACTAGTTCGGTTAACTCGTTTGATCTTCTAGTTTGGTTCCAACAAACAAGACTAGTTCAGTTGTAACTGAGACGAAACCCAAATTTTCAAAACTCAAAAAGACACATTTTTGATTGGTTTTTTGCAAAAAATCTAGTACAACTAGTGTAACTAACCCTATAGGAACAAAAAAAAATGACAACTTTAAGGTTTTTAAGCCGAAAAATTTCAAATCAAGATTTTGTTTTTTGTAAAGGTTTTAAACACAAATCAAAAGACAAACACAAAAACTAAACACATCACTCCATGGCTCTGATACCAATTGAAGAATACTAGTAATCTTTGATATTATACAAGAACTAGAGAGAGAAGTGGGTTGGAAAGTTTCTAGAGAGAGAAAGATGATAATATTATTATGTGTGTGAAAATAAGAAATGAAACAACCAACCACCCTCTCCAAGGCATGGAGAGGGTATATATACTACATACATGGTCGGCCATGGGCCTTAACGGGCTTTCCATAGGCCTTGGGCCAGACTAGCTTACTAGACTAATCATATAACAAACTACGGGCTAAGACTATTACAACTTGGAAGTGACCGATACTTTTCTTGTTTCCAACAAGGTTATAGCATGAAGTATAACTGGGGGGTTTAACAAGTGCGGGTATTTAAAATGCCAAGTCCCGAAGAAAACATCTTCGGGAATCTGGCTCCATGCGCTGGCGCGTGGGCAGCACGCCAAACATGAATTATTTTTCAACATTTGTGTTCCTTGGCCTATAAATACCTACCATTAACCTTTGTATTCCTCACCTCTTGCAAATATTCTTTCCTCTCTTTTCTCTTCTCTAATCTTCTAAGTCTAAACATCAAGTGTTCTTAATCTTCTATTCTATCATCCATTGAAGAACACACATCTCCGCAAGAGAGCCACACAAGTACCTAATCCATACTTGTGTGTTTTGTCGAGGGTCTTCTTTCTCATACCTTTTCTTTAGAATCGAGTCTCTAGGCTAGGTTAAGACTTGGTTCAACAATCTATCTTTTCATTCAATCAAGTTATAAAGGAAGTCTTTTATTTGTGGGATCAAGCCTAGATCATTGGGGATCTAGTTGGGGTTTTAGAAAGCATCCAGGGGGAGGATAAGTCAAATCATGAGCTTCCAGGGGGATCTAGTTGGGGTTTTACCGTAGGTAGTAACTCTTCTGTGTGAGCGTCGAGCTTTGTTGAAAGTCAGTGAAGTTAAATTGTAATACGGGTTGTAGTCCACCATAAGGATTATACTAGGAATAGTATCGGTATCGTGGATTCGCAACTAGACGTACAAAAGAAGGAAACCACCCTTCTCGAACCAGTATATATATTGGTGTCTCTTCTTCTCTATCTACTTCTTTTTCTCATTTCAAAGTAGTATAGTATACCACTCGGTTCTTTCAAGACTTGAAGTTTTATAAACTTCGAAGAAGTTAAGAAAACCATAATCACCCCCTCTACGGTTCTACAATTGGTATCAGAGCAGCTTACTTAATTTTTCAAGCGTTAAAACCTTCCCAAGAGGTCGTTTTAAGTTTAAAACTTCTTTTTTAAAAATTCGAAATCCTAACTCCTATTTTTGAAAAAGTCGAGTAAAGATCCA
>BQNB010009033.1:0-88036 GCA_026074375.1 Tanacetum coccineum
AACCCTCCAAATTCGACTGTTTTCAAATGCAGGTGGTACAGATCATCCTTTGGTATCTGGACTTAGGCTGTTCAAAACTCAATTTAGAGGAATGGTTGGCTCCCTAATGTACCTTACAGCCAGTAGACCAGACCTTGTATTTGCTGTGTGCATGTGTGCTAGATATCAGGCTAAGCCTACTAAAAAGCACCTTGAAGCAATAAAACGTATCTTTCGGTACCTAAAGGGAACCATTAATTACAGGATCATTTAAAGATGTAGAAGGAGATGGAGATTCCCAGTTCCAGTAATGTCAAGTTAATAACCGAATGCTCAGACACGACCTACACTTGTTATGAAGTTATGAAAGATCTCATAAAGGTGTCAAAGCTTCCGCAAACTCTGATATCATATTCTTCTTCACAAGTGCACAAGATGGCAATAAATTACTAGATGATAAGAGATTAAGTTTGGCTGATGATCTCAAGAAAGCTCATGATCAAAATCAAAACAAGTCAAAGTGAACAAGCTCAATTGTTATCTAAAGATCACTACAACAAAGTACTAGATGTAACATGAAGAATCAAAAGACTGCAAGCTGTAAGAGCTTAAGTCTAGTGTTTTCAAGGGTGACCTCCCTTAGGGGGAGATTGTTAGATATGAGTAAAAGACTTGGTCACCCCGTATGTTAGGATTAAGAAAAAAAGACTCGATCACCTCATGTATTTCTTATTTAGCATAGCTCGTAGTGGGTACGGTAATCGTATGATTTATGGTGTTGGGCCGGGTCTTTACCCACTGTAAGCCCACACCATAGCCCATTTTATGGGGCGTGTAAGAACTATTTAAACCCTCTCCACACATGGAGAGGGTGTTGGAAGAAATCATTTTACACACACAACTTAGTGTGTTTTTCTCTAGTTCTCTCCCAACCATCTCTCTCTCTCTAACTTTCTCTCTCTAGTTCATGTTGTGTGAAATAAAGGAACCTACAATTGGTACAAGAGCCTCGGGTGGGTTTAGCGATTAGTTGTGATATTTTGGTTTGAGTGTATACGACTATTTGGGCTAATTTCACATTCGGCTCATGTTTTTTTTATTAATTGTTGGTTTGTTTTTGTTGTTTAATTTATTTCTCCAAATCTTAACAACTTTTGTATTCACTTATCACTATATTGTTTTATTTATTGTGTTAATTGACAAAAATTTCTGTTTTGATATCACCCTATACTATTTCATCATAAGGTGATGTTTCATTTATTTTGGGCTATCTCTTTGGGCTTATCTTTGTTTCATTAACAATATTAAATTTCACTCGTTTTCTTTGTTTTTGAATAAAGTCAACGCACAACTTTATCTATAAGGGTACGTTTTAGTTTGAGATAAAACAAACGTGACACATCGTTCTTCTTTTAAAACACAATCGTTCGTCTTTGTTTTATGTTATTGTTGAGTTTGTAGTGTAAAAACAACAAAGGTGCGTTGCTTATTTGCATTTCAAAACAACTTCCCTTTGACTTAGTCGACAGCTTATATAGGACTATTTTGATGTCGGCTTATTTTCGATAAGCTTGTTTTCGTGTGAAGCTTAAGACTCTTTAGTGACAAAACTTGTCAAGCTTGTGCTTTGATCGTGTACTTTCTCCTACTCGCGTATAAGTTCAAGGATTTTGTGGCAAAAAGGGTGAATTCGAGCTAGTTTGAAGACTACTTCTTCATTGCGTTTTGGTTTTTTTGTTGCTTTTTGTGGTGGAGACAAAGGAGTACCGCACCTAAAAACAAAACTTGAAAAGGACATTGTACTTGTTGCGTTTTGTATTATGCAGGTTGCGGTTTGTCTTTTATCTGTTGCGTTTTGTCTTCTCAAATGACTGCGTTTTGCCCACAAAGAATAAGTTGCGTTTTGGGTTCACAAAGTCTTGCGTTTTGCAAGTGATTGAAGACCACTATTGCGTTTTGGCTAAACGAAACTCTGCCAAAAAAATTTAAGCATTGCGTTTTGTCTCGTGATATACATTGCGTTTTGTGTCTTACGATTTATGTTTGACAGAGGAATAAAACCTTTGCGTCTTGTGTTTGCGTTTTGTGTCGCATTGCGTTTTGTCCAATATCAGTTAGAAACGAATTAGCAACGTATAATAGCACACGAATTCGCAGTTTTAAGTTATTTCGGGTTTTACGGTTTCGAGTGTCGGATAACGACGGGACTTAAGACTTATACCAACGTGATCGTGACATCTTTTCGATCAACGTGGTATATTTATTTTACACCGACGATCACCGTACGAGTCCGCGAGATCAAAATTATAATCGTAACATTTTATAAGTTTCAAAAACGAAGAAGATAACTCCATTCTATACACATGCATGATAAAAAAATTTAATATAATTTTTAATTTTTAATTTTTCAATTTTAACCTTTTTGTTTTCAAAATGTTACACTTTTAACCTTAGTTTATCAATAACTTTAACTTTAACCCTTAGATAAATAAACATTTTTATTATTAACCCTTAGTTAATAAATAGTTTACTATTAGTCCTTTCTTATAAAACCATTTCAATTGTAGTCCTTGAGTTTTAATACAATTTAAAGTTTAATCTTTTATTTTACATCATTTTCATTGTTAACCTTAGTTTTTCAACTCTTTTCATTTGTAGTTCTTTATTTTTCAAATTTTATACTTCTTTTATTTTTACTTATTTTAGCCCTTTAGTTTAATCATTTTCACCATTAGACCTTATCTTAAGTCTTTTTTAAAACATTTTATTTAAACCTTTCGTCTAATAATAGTTTTCACCGTTAGTCCTTTTAGCTCAACAAATCATTAACAAAAGTTCCAATACTTCAAATCCGACAACGATTTCACCAACAATAATTAATCATTATTTTACGGTTTCTTCTTGATTTAGTAAAATCCCATAAAAGATTACTCTTTTATCGGTTTAAGTCATAGACTTGTAAAATCCCGTGAACGTTAATTGATTCATCATAACCACAACAAAATAACTTTATCTACTTAAGATCCTTAATTTCATTTCACACATCGAACTTCAATGGAATCTTTGAATTCAAATTCAAAATAGAGAGAGATGCAACTGACGCAACGTCTCGTAAAACAAAGGCACTCCCACTGCATGGCATGGTTTGAACAGCTCGAAACACAACTTCATGATCTCTATCTCAATAGTTCGCCTCATGATGTTGATGCATTTAAACCAGCATTTCACTCATTCTTCGGTGAAGAGCATCAGACTTTCAGATTGAAGATGTTCCGTAATCTGGATCAGTTAAGGCTACAACTTGAAAAAGAGAATCTTCTTGAGGTTAATCCAAGGACTTGTCTTGATGCACTCCGAACACAATTCAAGGAATTTTTTGCCTCAAAAAGGGTAAATTCATCGGAACATCTAAATCAATGTTGGCAAAAAGATTTCAAAGAATACATGTTCTGCGAACCTGATACTTACAGACGTGATTTACTTGAGAACCTGGATACACTTGAAGCGGTCATTCATAGAGCTGTAATTACATACGGTAGATTACAGCTACAGTCACAAGATGTTCAGATAAATCCAGTTCAAGCAGTGGATGACAGTTTGAATGTCTCGAAAAGCAGTTGGATAGAGTTAGAAAACCACAATGCACTCAGCAAATCAGTGAATGAAACTCAGTTACAACAACACGAGAGTTTGGTCACTGAGAGTACAACATTAGAGGCTAATTTGAACTCGGACGTTAAAGCATTGGATGTTGGGTCGGTTATTACTGAAAGCAGCGAGACAAAGTCAGATATGCATGATACAAGCAGCAGTTCAAGGACTTATATCACACATGTTGTGGATGCAAATATCAGACCAGTAAATGACCAAGTGCCATCTGCTGAGGTACATTTGACTGCTCCACATAATGTCCTTGCTACTGAACAATATCAAGCAAAAAGTCCTTTGCTTAAAGCTGAGCTTGTCAAATCAAAAGAAATGATTGAAAAAGAAACGTATAATGAACTTTCACGCAGGTTCTTATTACTTGAAAAACATTGTATTTCACTTGAAATTTCAATGCAACAAAAGGAAGAAAGTTTTCAAAGTAACAAACCATGTAAAAACCAGGATGCTCCTGAGTTTTGTGAATTTTTTGAGATAAATGATTTGAAAGCTCAGCTACAGGCCAAAACCACACTAATTTGCAACTTAAAGAATCAAATTAAAAGTGTGAAGGAAGCAAGTAATGAAGCCAAGGTTAAACATGAAATTGATGTTTTGGAAACAATAAACATTGAACTAGAAAGTAGTGTGGCTAAATTACTTGCAGAGAATGAGAAGTTAAATAAGGAAAATGAGCATTTAAAACAGACTTACAAAGAACTTTATGATTCTATCAAAAAGACACGAATTCAGACGAAAGATCATAATGACTCACTGATTGCTCAAGTAAATAGTAAGACTGTTGAAAATGCTGATTTAAAAGCTCAGATTCAGGAAAAGGTTTTTGCGAATGTAGCATTGAAAAACGAATTAAGAAAGTTAAAAGGAAATAGCGTGGATACTAAGTTTGCAAAACCATCAATCTTGGGGAAACCGGTTTTACAACCACCCAGAAACCAATTAGTTGTTAGACAACCGAATGCGTTTAAATCTGAACGACCTAACTTTTCAAAACCACGGTTTGCCTCCCAAGTTGATGTGAATAACGTTTTGTCAAAACCAGTCACTCCTCATTATTTGCCTAAAGTTCGAGAATATGTGCTTGCAAAACCTCATCACGTGATTGCACCTGGCTCATTTAGGAATAGTCAAGAAGAACCGTATGGTTCAAATGATATGGCTCATAATCACTATCTAGAGGAAGCTAGAAAAAAGACACAAGAAAGAAATAGGAATTCAAAACCTAGTGTGATGCATACTACTAGTCTACAAAACACTACTAATGGTAGCAAACCAAATCCTAGGAGTAACAATCAAATATCTAGGAGTTTGCCTGTATCTAAGAGTAGTTGTGGAATGTCAAATGGTGTGTCGCTAGTAGATCACTCTAGGAATTCTAGTTCTTTTTCTGACTCCAAACACTTTGTTTGCTCAACGTGTCATAAATGTGTCTTTAATGCAAATCATGATAATTGTATAACAAAATTCCTGAAAGAGGTGAATTCTCGTGCTAAGGTTCAATCCCCTAAGACTAGAAACAACAAAAACCGTTGACCACGAGTCCATACTTAGAAACATGGTAGGCAGATTGCTATAGGACAAATGTTTTCTCCCAAGAAGTCTTCCACTATGCATGAAAAACCAAACACTCCTAGATCTTGTCTTAGGTGGAAATCGATGGGTAGAATTTTCAAGATTGCTGGTCTTAGGTGGATACCTACTGGAAAGATGTTCACCGATAACACAACCAAAGTTGACAGTGAACCTCCAAATGGTTCAAATGATGATATCACTAACCCATATGAATGCGATCAAACTCTTAATGTCAGTGCAGGTACTACTAACTTAAGTGCAGGTACATCTTGTAATCCTATAAAGGAAAGACTCAAAGTTTGGTTGCCAAAAAGACTGATATCTCATAAACCAGTGGTTCAAAGGATTCAAATCTGATGCACATACACAATGACGTTTGAACACTGCAGTTCAAGCCTCGAACCTCAATGTCATCAAAATGACGTTTGAACAAATCAAAACAAGCCTCGTTCTTCAAAGTTTTATGACGTCTGTTCACATCAGTTCAGGCCTCGCTCTTCAGTGACTAAATGGCGTCTGCTGACAACACTTCAGGTCCTGTTCCTTAAAAGAAAAGAAAGGTGTACGCTTTAGTGCGCTTTATCTTCAAAAGAAGAGAAATCTTCTTGTTTTTGACCATTCTCATCAACATTCTTCGTATTTTCTCATGCTCACTCAGCCATTTAGTGGATCAACGTACATTAGCTTGTAATGTTATTCACTTGTTCAAATCAAAAATGGCAACCTCATATGCAGTTTTTGAGGGGGAGAAGTGTGAATTAACTACATTTTGTTTGATGTTTGAAAAATGGTCATACGGCTCCTGGACACATCAGTTCAGGACCCGGTCCTTAACTTTTGACTCCTAGAACAATTAGTTCAGGACTCGTACCACAATCTCCTTCTCCAACACCTAATGTTCCACCAACAAAGAATGACTGGGATTTGTTATTTTGCCCTATGTTTGATGATTACTTTAATCCTTCACCAAGTGTTGTTCAACCTATTCTTGTAGCTGGTGTTCAAGAATCTGTTGTTTCAATTGGTACACCTTCATCAACTAGAATTGATCAAGATACACCTTCTACAAGTACCTCACAAACCACTCAGGAAGAACAATCTTATGTTATTCCTACTAGTGTTGAAGAAGATGATCATGGTATTGAAGTTGCACACATGAATAATGATCTGTAATTTGGTCATCCAATTCCAGAACCTAGTTCTGAAGAATCCTCTTCCCGAATTGTTATCCCAACCTACGTGCATTCAGTAAATCAACCACAAGAGCACATCGAAAAATAGACCAAGGATCATTCGCTTGACAAGATTATTGGTGATCCTTCCTGACCGGTATCCACAAGACTCCAACTACAAACCGAAGCCCTGTTCTACTACTATGATGCTCTCCTCTCTTCAAGTGAACACAAAAGTTATAAAGATGCATTAACCAAATCCTGTTGGATTGATGCCATGAAGAGCTCCATGAGTTTGAACATTTGGAGATTTAGAAGCTAGTACCTCGTCCAGATCAAGTGATGATTTTTACCTTGAAGTGGATTTATAAGGTGAAATTAGATGAACTGGGAGGGGTTTTGAAAAACAAGGCAAATCAAGGAGCAAAAGGAAAATGAGAGGTTGGCTTTACTCAGTCGGTACAGAATTCAGCTGGAAGATATCTTCTCAAACCTCAGGACAAGAAAAACTTGAATTTCTCATGAAAAATGTTGGAATGCAAAGCATGTCTCCGGAAATGATGAAAAAGCTGGCGGAAGAAACTGAAGAGTTATGGTGGTATCTCTTCATGTATCATATGTAAATATATAAAACCAGAAAAACACAAAAAGATTTTCATTTTTTTTATATAAAACTTTTCAAAAACAAAATACAAAAATATAAAATCAAAAAAAAAACCAAAAATATGTTTTTCATGACATGTCTTCTGGCATCGATAATATTTACGGCGTTAGAAATGCCATTCAATAATGACACGGTGTTGTAAATAAAGTTCGAACAGAAGTTTCAAATGTTTTTCAAAACATGTCAAAAATGGCTTGCTATTATTTCTGATATGCAACCCGGTTTTCAAAATAAGGAAAGCACGTCGCCAAAAAGCGGCTGTTCCTAACAACGGTGATTAGTTCTCCCGGGCAGGATTCGTCATTCGTGCACATCGATTAATGTGTACGCTTCAGTGCATTATTTCTTGATCAAGAAGAGAAGTCTTCTTTTTAACCAAATGATTTTTCGTCTATGATTCTTCTAAAAATTATTTGTGTTACACGTGTTGAAAAAGGTGTTGTCGTTCAAAAACCAAATCAGTCATCTCAGTTTCTCATCATAAAAGATTTTAAAAGAATTTTCTATCACTCAAACAATGTCTACAGCTCTTTAAATAGAAAACGGGACATTATTTGAGGGGGAGAAATGTGCTAATAATTCTTTCAAAATGATCTTTCAAACATGGAGTAAACAAAAAGGTTTGACAGTAACGGATCATGATTTAAAAGGGGAGTTAATGTATTTTAACTCATTTAAGCTTTAGATGTTACTTGTTTTCATCCTTTAAGGTTTAGAATGCAACATATGGTAATTAGGAACTTACGCCTTTTAACTTGCAACTAGAAGGACCTAGGTTGCCATGGGTACAAGTTTTATAACCCGAACGAGTTGTCTCAAATATATTGATTATAAATCATGTTCGGGTTAACCATTTGAAAAAGTGTTCTAATCAAATCAGAATCAGTTTTCGACATTACAAACAGAGTTTCAAGAAATCTCGACCACTCGAACAAATACAATAGATCTTTAAATAGAATACGGGTCTTTGTTCGAGGGGAAGACAGTGTTTTCGAATTATCTTCAACAAGTCACGGTAATTATATGGAAACAGTTTTAACTTAATGGATAATAATTTGAGGGGGAGTTAATTTATTTTAACTCCAAGGGCTTCAGTTGTCATAAGTTAATAACTTAATGGGCTTAAATATAATTTCATGATTAGTGGCTTAGGCTTAAAACTACAGACGACCAAGATTGCCAACACCTCATAGTTTAAAAAGGCTTAGGATTGTTTGGAAATAATTACGTAGTTTTAGAAGCCTTGAAGTTGATGATATGTTTCTGATTCATTTAATATTTCCCCAATCAGTCAATCACTAAGCTTATTTTCGAAGGAGTAGAATCTGTTGACAAAAGAGGTACACATAGGTTTGATAAGTATGGTGATTCCTTTAGATAGTCAGTATCTTGCAAGAAGAAATGTGTACATTCGGGACTTAGTTGCCTTAAGTGTTATCATTTCGGCTATTTAGAGGGTATAATTGTGACATCCGGGACTTAGTTGACTTTGATGTTTCAATCTATATCATCTTTATCATATAAGGAGAAATTCATACATCCGGGTCTTAATTGACTTTGGTGTTATGGTTTCGAATTAATTGTGTACTTCGGATATTTGGGCTTTACACATCAAGTCTTCTCAATGCGGCGTGCAAGAAAGCCGTGAATCTACTTAAGAAAGGATTGCTGATTCGGGGGGAAGCTGTGGAAGCTTCTAAATGAAGATGAAGCTTGCTTGACCATAAAGTTCAACAACTTTCCAAAGGTTCAAGTGAAGGATCTGGTATTACTCCAGAGGTTCCCGATGAGCCAAAGGACAATTCTGGTAGCTCAAGCAACTTACTTTCTTAATCTATTAAGGAAGTTCATGATGTCTCCAATGATGAGGAAAACAAAACTGAAGCAGTAGTTGCAGAGAAACAAGCTAGATATGTACAAACCAATTTAACTCTGTCATCTGCTGAACTCGAGATTCAATCAATGGTGGATGTTCCCATTCATCAAGAGGACCTTGCTGTCCAACGAACTCCACTCATTGACCCTGTTATATCAATGGTTACTAAAAAGACAACATCAACACCCACACCACCAACCACACAAGCTCATGTTCAAATGTGTTCGACCTCTTGCTGGAAAGACATTTCAAAAGGAGTTTAGAAGTGCTGGTTGGTGCAAGGAAAACAGAGATGGACAAAAGACTATTGCAGAGGACAGTATGACTAACTCATACTTGATTTAAACCTGTCAGGTCCTGTTTTTCATATCATAATCTTGTACATCAATAAGTAGTGTGGTAATCAGTGTTATGTGTCAGTTTAATGAATTTTTCATGAGTTTCTCGTTAAACTCCAAATCATTTATAAACTCATCATAACTGACACTAATAGAATCCCTCAGTAATTGAGGGGGAGCATATATAGGTTCCAATATCGGCTTGTATTTAATCAGACCACATTGTCTCCCAAATTTTCTAACATATTTAAATCAATTGAGATCCTAAATCTCAAAGGGTTTGAAATTTTTGATCAGGGGAGAGAATGTGATTTAAATATTAAATTTGATAAAAATGTAATCTATTAAGACTCAACCAGGTACTCCTCCCTCCATGTGCCAAACAATTTCGAATATCGACGTACATGTTGAGGGGGAGCAGTTTCATGAATCAAACAATCGAGGTACTAATGCTTTGATGTTTACATCGCCCGTACCTTGATTGATTTTCAAATGGTTTTATGGCGAAGAGAATAATACCAAAAGACCGACCCTGTATTTACTTTATCGGAGTTATAAGGATGGTATGGTTAGGTACATGTTCCCATGATCCCGCCAGAGCCAGAGGGATCTACCCAGGGACAATCCACTAGTTAGTGTAGAAGTCCTTAGGTATGATTACAAAAGGAGTAATGTGAGAATAAGGGAATAGTGTGGACTGAGATGGAGCTAGTACTGGAACATACCCAACAAGGTACTAGTAATGAAGTCTCGATAAGTACTGAAGGGGTTGAAGAATGAAAAAGAAATGTTATGATAAAGGGTGAAAAGAAAGCAGCCCTCGTTATACATTAGGCAGAAACCGGGTCACTACATATGCTGTCAGAATCACATGGGGGATTGCTGACATTGAAGACAAGTATCATGGACCCAGTGATACGCTGCACAACCCTCCCTAGCCACTCAAGATCCCTCAAAGGATTCTTGTTTCATTTCTCACGGAGATTAATACATTTCTTTTGTCTCTCTCACTCCGAGTTAGATGATATTGAAAAGGTGACAGTCTGCTCCAGCCTCCGACTACTAAAAACCAAAGATGCACTATTGAGTCTAGAGCCACGAGATCATCCATAGATCTCGTTAGGACACTAATACAAACTATGCTTGTTTTCATCACACAATGTGATAACAAGTAAAGATCTTAAGAGTCCTACGCATTATCCTTGTGGTATTGCCAGAACATCCGAGTGATACGAAAGTACTCACAATGAAGATGGAAATCCTTCTAGAGCCAACATCAAACAAGCTCTTGGTAGGTGACATGTGAGATCCTCTTGAGGATCAAGCTTGTGACAACTGGAAAGAAACGATGGTGCGATTCTTTATGAATCAAACTTGTTTCAGGCAGTGAATTGATGAGTAGTTTTTTAAAAAACCGTTCGATGTGCTCAACAACTGAATTTTTCAAGCACATTGACTGTGTATATCTTTCAAAACAAAAGTGTTTCTGATGAAAATTGATTTTTATATTATAAAACTCTCGATGTGTCACAAAAACTCTTTCCAGAGTGACACGCGACTGATTTTCAAATCAATTTCTCATTAATCAGTGGGTTTTAATCCACTGGTTCACTCATTCCGTGTTTTGTCTACTTTGAGACGCTCTGGTTTGAGAACGGCTAGCGCATCTGCGAAAACCTGTCAAGGAGATTCTTTAGAATTCTACCTGATCACAGGCAGTATTTATACTGATTAACGGGGAACCGTGGTTCTTGCAACCTTATTCAACGAAAGTGAACAAAGACACTTTCGTGTGTTTATTACTAATGTATACTTGCAGGAATCCCGACGGTAGTAGCTGCTGGCCAGAGACATGTCAATTCACAAACCCATGCTCACACTTCATATTTCTAATCAAAGACATCATGATAGCTGAAAGACCTACAACACAACTTTCGCAACTCTAATGCTTGCTATCATGATACAGAAAAGTGTGAGCATGCCGGTCCGAAGGTCACAACATCACATGGAGGAAATACTTTACAACAAGGATGATTAGAGATTCGCTGTGGATAATGATCTCAATGAAAGCTCAAAGATCACATGCAAAGACAAGCTCAATGGAACAATGCTAAAGATCACTACTCAAAGTACAAGATATATTAATGATGAATATGTGGCATGAGTTAGGGGGAAGCTAATCCAGAAGCTTCTCCTTAACCAGAAGTGTATGGGTTACTTAGTTCGTGCCTATTACTGTATTTCTCCTACAAGGTACTATAAAGATGATTCATGGTGGAGTGCAGACTTGAAGTCAAATGAAAAACATATTCTAGAAAACTTTGACATGACCAGAAGTGCAGGAAAATGAAGTTTTCAAGACACGCAGCTAATTCAGAAACTTCGAGATGACAAGAAGTGTATGAAGAAAGTTGAGCCTTTAAGCAAATCAAAGACCATTGAAGACATCATCAGCATTGGAAGCTTCGTGGAAGCTATTGTTCTTAATCATTATGTACTTGTTAGGAAAATATTGTAAGTAATTCTGTATATCGTCCCATAGGGGAAGATTGTTAGGATTTCATTTTATGTGATGACATTACGGAATTACCATAGATTATCATAGTCACATACGCAGGGACTAGATTAGGCAAGATTGAATAGTTTAGTAGTGTATGGACTATATATACCCCTCCAAGGCTTCCATAGAGGGGTTGAGACTAGTAAACATTTTCATTTCATTTATCACACACGCACTTTCTCTCTCTAGAGAAGTGTGCTTTTTGTTTACTCTCTCCCTCTACTCTCTCTCTCTCTCTATAAACATGACTAGCTTTACTTTGTTTGATTCACCAAGACCACCGGATCTATAATTCTTTGTTTCTAACAGAGTGACAGTGTGTCATTGAATGGCCACATTTTTTGTATTCTTTTTCTAACCAATTGTAGGCTAAGAAACTAAAGAAGTACTAGAGGGTACATGCCATATTTAATAACTATATTTCATACATTTAATACTAGATGTCATTTAATAAGTAGAGGGTAGAAGGTAGAGGCTAATAGGGGTAGTGCACGAGAAAAAAAATCATGCATAAATGATCGAGTCCTTGGATGCCCCAAAAATACTATGCGGTGTTCGGAAATGGTCGAAGTAGTTGATGTCATCACTCACCCATTGGAAAAAAAATTCATTACTCAAACCGGTTTGAACCGGTTCGTATCGGTTCAAGATTTTGGATGGGAAAACCGGTTTAGAACCGAACCGGTTTTGGCCAAAACCGGTTTACGAACCGGTTGACTAAAACCGTTTGTTTTTTTTAAAAACCGGTTTTGTACACCTCTACCCATAGACACCAAACCGCTGTGAGAAGATTTAATCAAATCGCTGTGAAGGGAAAAGATCAAACCGCTATGTAGCGGAATGATCAAACAGCCACGACCAAACAGCTACGGATTAAATATTTGTTTAATTAAACCGCTACGACCAAACAACTACGAATATTATATTCAATTTTAATCAAACCGCTATCACCAAACAGCTACGAATATTATATTCACTTTTAATCAAACCGCTATGCTACGAATATTATATTCACTTTTAATCAAACCGCTATGACCAAACATCTACGAATATTATATTCATTTTAATCAAACCGCTACCAGTTACGAAAAATTCAAAATAGCGGTTTGGATTATTTTAATAATAAAAATAATCTTCATCAAACCGCTACCTCGTAGCGGTTTGCCTATTCATAATAAAATAATCATTTATCATCAAACCGCTATCAGGCATATCAAATCAAACCGCTATCATGCATAATAAAGCAAACCGCTATCAAGCAACTTCAAACCAAACCGCTATCAAGCATTTATATCAAACCGCTATCAAGAAAATTTTATCAAACCGCTATCAAGAATATTCATTAAACCGCTATCAGCAACCTAAGACGCAAACGCATTCAAATACCAACTTAATCAATAAGGGACATACATTCAAGGCATACCATCCATTCCTTAAGCATACGCAATATCTCAAAAACACGATACAACAATTAGTTGACTTTCAAAAGTCAAACAATACTCAAAAATCATCATATTGCACTAGTAAGAGATTTGGGATCAAACTTGAACATCAAACTAGCATCATCTATTCCTAAACAACATATCCCAGCTATAAAAACACTAATCTAAACACTCTATGGCATTTCGATTGAAAAGCGAACTTAACCTAGATCAAGGCATTAAATTGTGATAGTTTTAATCTGATCTAGTACTGATCGAGTGATCACTACACCAATCCGCACCTATCTTAATCACCAAATAACATATTTCCATAACATTTAATATTTTGATTATATACTAGGTTGAATCTAGAGAATGGAACATTTTAAATGCATTTTGGATCATTTAATTTCATCTAAGGCATCATCTAATAGTAGTAAACGAAGTTTTTGAGTTACCTTTGCAAGAAATCCAACAGGTGAATTAAGGATGGCGACTAGGTGGCGGTTTACGAGTAAGTGTGTGTGTGTTTTTGATATTTGACCAGGAAATGAAGGTTTGACCAAATAGTCAAACCGCTACCTATTTATACTAGCGGTTTAGGAATGGACAGATTTGGTCCCTTAGGTTTCTAACACATTCAACTTTTGGTTTTAAAGGTTTTCTAAGGTTAAAGGGGTTTGGGAAATGGTAGAATTAGTCCTTCAAGTTTACTAGAGCTAGGAAACACTTAGCATATTGCACATAAGTCCCTAATCTTTCTAACTGAAGACAAATTTTGGCCCTTTAAGTTAAAATTAATTAACTCCCCCTCAAATTATAACCCCGTATTACTACACAACCTTTTCCATTAATTGTATGATGTGATCTAGAAACCCGTTTGATGCACTAAACTTGAAATCACTCTCCCCCTCAAACAATGACCTGTTTTCTATTGAAAGAGCTGTAGTCGTTGTTTGAGTTGAAAAGTTTATTTTGAAAAACCGAATTTGATGAATTTCCAACAACACTTTTCCACCGTGATTAACACAAATAATTTTTAAAGAATCAATTAAGAAGAAAATTATTTGGTTATAAAAAGAAGACTTCTCTTCCGAAACAGGAAAAACGCACTGAAACGTACATTAATCCTTGGATGCATGGATATTAAGTAATCCGTGCCCGGGAAAAAATTAATTACCCGTTGTTAGGAACAACTGTCTTTTTGGCGACATGCTTCCCTTAAATTGAAAAGCGGGTTGCAGTCGGAAATAACTGCAAGCCATGAAGACATGTTTTGAAAACAGTTTGAACTTCCGCTCGAACTTCATTTAAAGACCCGTGTCATTATTGAATGACATTTCTAGGTCCGTAAATGTTATCGATTTACAGAATACATGTCTTTGAAAAATATTTTTGGTATTATCTAATTTTTTTATAGTTTTTATAGGTTTTATATTTTTGTATTTTGTTTTTGTGTTTAATTATATACAAATATACATATGATATAGGAAGACCATCCTTTACTCCTATTTTCCATCCTGAAGACGTTTAAGGGTTTCCGGAGTCATATTCTTCATACCAAGACGCGGGAGAAGGAATTCGAACCGCTCTCTAGGTAATGCCTTGGTGAATATGTCCGCAAGCTGATAATCCGTCGTCACGAAGTACAATTCAACCACGCACTTTTCAACCTGTTCTCTAATGAAATGGTGTCGGATGTCAATGTGCTTGGACCTAGAGTGCTGAACATTGTTACAGCAGAGAGCAATAACACTGTGGTTGTCACAATACAGGGGAATCTTATTGAAGGCAAAACCGTAGTCTGTCAGTTGTGACCTCATCTAAAGTATCTGAACACAGCATCCAGACATGGCAATGTATTTAGCCTTTGTGGTTGAGATCGCAGTGCTCTTCTGTTTCTTTGATGACCAGCTGACTAATTTATCTCCGAGGAATTGAGCACTTCCTGGCGTACTTCTTCGTGTATCTTGACAACCTGCTTGGTCCACATCTGCATAGTCCGTTAGTGCCATAGCGGTGTCTTTCGGATACCAAAGTCCCTAATTAATGGTTCCTCAGAGATACCAAAAGACCTGTTTAAGTACTTCAAGGTGCTTTTTGGTAGGCGATGCCTGATACCTAGCACACATGCATACTGCGAATACAAGGTCGGGTCTGCTGGCAGTGAGGTACATTAGGGAGCCGACCATACTACGAAATCGAGTCTGGTCAACTGGAATCCCTAAGGGGTCCTCATCCAGTTTAAGTCGATCCACCATTGGTGTATCAACAGGGTCACACGAATCCATCCCAAATTTCTTTAAGATTTCTAGAGTAAATTTTGATTGATTAATAAAAATGCCTCCGGGACGTTAAGAAACTTGTAATCCTAGGAAAAAAGACATTTGTCCCATCATTGACATTTGGAATTTTAAACTCATCTCATTGGAAAATATGTCACATGCTTTAGGGTCGGTCGAGGCAAATATGATATCATCTACATATATTTGAACAAGAAGAATATGTTTGCCTGTTTTCTGAGTGAATAATGTCGGGTCAACTGCACCTTTGGAAAATTTGTTGTCTAGAAGAAACCGTGAAAAGGTGTCATACCACGCCCGAGGCGCTTGCTTTAAACTATACAGAGCCTTCTTCAGACGATAAACACGTGTCAGATGATCTGGATCAAAAAAACCTTCTGGTTGACAAACATATACTTCCTCCTTCAACACGCCATTAAGGAATGCAGTATTGACATCCATTTGATAGATGGTCATTTTTATACTAGCGACATTAGCGATGAAGATTCTTATAGCCTCGATGCGTGTAACCGGTGCAAAGGATTCCTCAAAGTCAATACCCTCCTCTTGTCGATATCCCTTGGCCACCAACCGAGCCTTGTTTTTCAGAACATCACCGTACTCATCAAGCTTAACTTTGTAAATCCACTTGAGAGCAATAATCATGACACAGTCTGGATATGGTACTAATTCCCAAACTTGAATTCGATCAAATTCATGAATCTCATCTTGCATGGCTTGAAACCAGCAGTCTTCAGTTATGGCATATTTGAAGTTCTTTGGCTCGACTTTGGACAGTACAGAGTTATACAAGCACCACAAGGCATCGGTTGCAAGTTGTTTTCTGGCGGATACCTGTCGAGAGGGATTGCCAATGACATTATCAAGCGGGTGATCCTTGCTCCATTTTTCGAGATGATGATGTGGTTGAGTGACATGAGTTGATTCCACTGAATTGACATCCCCGAATGATGAGGCCTCAAAACTAGGTTCTAGAGCAAACACATTTATGAAGAGATTATTGTCAACAGGAGCAAAATGATTATCTTCAATGATAGTAGATCCAGCAGTAACACCATGATGTGAACTTGGAGATTGTAATGCCGAAGATGACGGTAAATAACTTGGAGAAGGTGCATCTTGATCAATGGTTGTAGAAGAAGGTGTACCGGCTAAATTGACTGGAACTGGAACTGCTGGAGCAGGAGAAACCAGTCTTTCAACAAGTGGAGGTTCTAGATATTCATCGAACATTAGTTGGAATAAGATCTCTAGCTCTTTATTTGTTGGGGGTATATAAGGTGTTGCAGGGACCGGATTCGGTACGAGCCCTGAACTTATCTGTCCAGGCGTCAGAAACGTAGGAGCGGATCCTGTACTGAGTTGCACAGGAGCCATCGACTCAGACAGCTCATCAAATTGAATGTGAATAGTTTCCATGATTCGCCGGGTCCTTTTATTGTAGATTCTATAACCCTTCCTGCTTAGTGCATAACCAACAAAAATTCCAATATCAGTTGTTGGTTGTAATTTTCCAAGATCCTCGCTGTTATTTGTAGGGTAACAAAGAGCACCAAAGACTCGAAAAAAAGTTAGATTAGGCTTCTTATCATGCACCAGCTCATATGGGGTTTTGTTATGACGAGTGTGAATGAGGGATCGGTTTTGGGTGTAACAAGCAGTAGCAACATCTTCTGCCTATAGAAACATCGGGGCCTTGAAAAATATCAGCATTGTCCTAGCAGCCTCAACAAGAGTACGGTTCCATCTTTCGACAACGTCGTTCTGCTGTGGAGTCATCAAAACTGTTTTTTGGTGAAAAATGTCGACGCTTTCATAGTATGCAATCAAATCTTTATTGACAAATTCTGTGCCATTATCGGTACGGATGTATCTAACAGTTTTGTTGAGACCAACTTGTATTTGCATTAAAATTTTAATGACGAACTCTGGGGTTTCATCTTTCGATCTCAAAAACATAACCCCAGTAAACCTCGAATAGTCATCTACGATGACTAAGATGCATTTCTTCCCATTAATTGTTTGCACTCGCATTGGTCCACATAAATCTATATGAAGGATATTAAGAACTTCCAAGTTGGTGTTTTTAGCTTTGGGTGTGTGGGTATGATTTTTGCTCTTCCCTAGTTGACATGCGGAGCAAAGATGATCTTTCTCAAACTTCAATCTAGGTAAACCTCAAGGTCATTGATGGTACTGAAGTTCAAGTGGTACCGAAGTTCAAGTGGTTTAAACGTCGATGCCATAACCAGGATTTGTTCTTAGAGGCTTTAGACAACAAGAAGATTGGGGAGGACTTCATCATGCCTTCAACCGAGATAGTGTACAAATTAGAACCACGAGAATCTTTAATTAAGTCAACACCATCAGTATCGTGAACATAACATGAGTACTTCCTGAATGCAACTTCGAGATCAGAGTCACAAAATTGCGTCCCGAACAGAAAAAACAAAATATGTCCTTAGTCCGATCCACATAGTAATACCTCTGGAGATCACACTGGTCAACCAATCACGTAATCTCCATAACCCATGATAGCACCAAAGTGGTCATTCCCAAATCTAACTGTCCCGGTGAACTTTTTCACGAAATTCCTAAGCCGTGAGCGATCCCGCATCATATGTTTTAGCAGTCTGAGTCCAAATACCAAAGGACGATATGTACGACCTGCATTTGAAAATAGACGAAGATGGAGAGTTTAGAAAGTTGGATCTCCAATTTTGGTTGGGTTCCTATTGGTTAGCATGAGCAATATCCTGATTCTCAGGTGAAGTGGGAAGGCGAACGAGAACTGCCTGGTACTGTTGGTTTCTACGTTGGTATCTAGTTAGTTTCTTAGTTATCACAGATTCACTAGTACTAACGTTTTCAGTTTACGTAGCAGGCACGACTTTGGGTTTAGTGAGCCTAGTTAAAGGGCACTGTTCTCCTAAAGTGGAATATGTCTATCCGTAGTGCCACCATTATAACCAACACTGGAAAGCACTTTTCCTATTGCTTTCTCACCACTTGCTTAGTAATCCAACTTGCTTAACCTTGCACACAATATTTCTAACAAAGGGGGATGCATTCACAGAGAGCAAATAATTAACCACACACACATCATGATTTGCGAAAATTAAGCATTTGTTACATGTTTGGCAAACAGAATGAGAATTCGAATTAATTACAGTACGCTTAGAGCTAATACTAGAATCAACACGATTCGTGGTTTTTGAACTAGACTTATTAGTCCTAGGGTGTTCTTCTACTTGCTTTTTGTTGACACTCTTTGCTTGCAAGATCCTATTTTTCTTGGTATTGCTCCTAGGCTGTGATCCGCTAGCATCAGTGCAACTGTTTACTCCTATAGAAGGAGGCACTCTGACATTAGTCTGCTGAATGTACAGTTGCTCTACATGTTTGTGTGTGTTACTATTGGACGTTTCACATTGGTCCTCAAAAGTAACTTGCTTTTTCCTAGTTAAAGGGGTAGCAGCATGATTTTTATCTCGTTGATTGAAGTTCTTCGGACAAGTGCCAATCACATATTCTAACAGTTCCTGAGAGTGTTTAGTGTAAAGGCAAGCAAATGCAAGTCCGCTATCTAATGGTCTTTCAACCTTAGCTTCCTCTACGATCTAGCGAAGGGTTTCCACACTTTCCTTAAGGTGTTTGAGATAATCTAGATGCACTTCCCTATTGTTTCTATTGCGAGGGGGAATTGGTTCAACATCTATCGCATATCTACCAGTGGCAAGAACTCTTGGTTTTACCGAATCCATAGTGATGCATTTCAGATTTACATGTATTTGGGCTTTCAGATTCTCATTTTCAGTTAACAAGGCAGTTGTTTGTTCAATATGTTTGGCACGCGTGATCTTAATAGAATCATATAATTCCTTGTAATGCTACTTAATTTGTGCATTCTCAGTCCTAAAAAGCTCATTTTGTTCTTGGAGAACGGTGACTTTGTCAGTTAATTGAGTGATCTGAAAATCTAAGGCCCTAAAATCAAGAGTACGGTCAGTTTCACTACGGGTTTCCTTTAATTGAGAGATTTGCATTCTCAATTTTTTAATTGCGTTGTCCTTTCCTTGAATGGAAGCTTTTATTTTTCTGATTTCAAAGACTGAGTCAAAATCAGGAGTATCCCTAGCAGGTAGAGATTTGTTGTTTCTAAAACTTTCTTTAAGGTGTTGATACTTTAGTTGTAAATTTAAGTGATTTACCTCAAGGTTGGAAAAACGTTTTACCAATTCATTATGATCATCCTTTTGAATCTTATCTTTTAGTTTAGAAAGCTCTGCTTCAAGTGTCAGACAACGTGCTTGAACAACAGTGAGGGCATCATGCATTTTAGTGAATCTAGATACAGTAAGCTCAGAATTTGTTGCAATATAAAACACTTCTTTAGACAAGCAATCAACAATTAAATTATCATTTGCAATGAGAAGATTTTTGCGCTCAATCTCATCATGCTTCCTATTTACAACATTTTGGTCAACCTCGGCTTCCAACTCTTCAAAAACTTCTATCATTTCTTTAATTTCTCTTTTGTTAGAGCCTTTTGAATTCCCTCAAAATGTTCTTTAAGTGTTTTGAAAAATGGAATGACCTCGGTGAGATAACATTCCTTGGTTTGTTCAAAACCCCTTTCCCCTTCAATGAGCCCTGTTGGTGTAATTCTCTTGTTATAGGTTTTTTCAAAGTCCGAAAAGAGTTGTATTAGTGCAAAAATGTTAATTTTTACTTGACTCTTTGTTGGATGGCACCTCGGGACAAGCGTGAAGGTTGTATTTTGGCGATACACTGTCAACACTTATTTTGGTTGGTCCTTGAGGAAGGAGGGTCTGCTCTTTGAGAGCTTTTTTCTTTCATCTTGATATGTCTTGATACCAAAATAATTTGCTCGAGGGTCAATTGCTTTTTATGGTGTGAAGGTGTCGCTAAATAATTCTCTTTCCGAGGAATTCAGGTGGTGCAATCCTTAACCTTATGAGTCCACACACTCAGGGTCTTTTTTCATTTTGTCAGCATTTCTCTCTTAGTGATTTCAAGCTATCTCTAGGGAATCCTCTGTGTTGTGGCACTATAAGCTCGGTGACATGATTGTTTAAGACATTCATAACCATTATAAAAGCAGGCTGAACTTGCTGTTGCACCGGGTGAGACCATAAGGGGGTTCTTTTAAACCAATAGCAACTTATTAAATTTATTATAAGTAGGTAATTGGTTAACACAACATTGAACTTATTGAAGAGTACTAGGTCCTTGTATTGTATGATCTATCCTCGACCTTTTCTTTTAAAGCTTTCACGTCCAAAAATTCTTCAAGGTATTTGTTCTCTTTCTGTTTAATTTTTTTTCAAAGACGTAACTTCTTCTACCATTGACTTGTTATGGTTGAATGGTAGAAGCAAGTTTCAATTTTACAGAATGAAGTTCCTTTTTTAAATTCTCTTACCTTAATGTTACGAGTTGTGATAACTATTCTTAATTGTTCATCAATCGTTTGTTCTCTTTCCGTTAATTCAAACATGGCCCGTCTTTCATACAGTTCAACTTGTTCCTTATAAGTTTTCAAAGTTTAGCAGTTACTAAATTATCAACTACTAAGTTCCATGTTTGTTTTTAGAGACAGACTTGGCGGATGGAAAAAAGGTTCACACATATCATTAAATATAATCATGTATCATCATTTGTAACATAAGATACACTTGCTTTGTACAACTGGCACTAGAAGCGAGTCCTTTACACATAATGAATCAGACAGAATCATATTACTATTACTATGTAATAATCGTCTATGTGAAAGTCAACAACATAGTTTGGTTGTACATCGTCATGCATCTCGTGTTCTTCATGATGTTCACAAACAGCATCCTGATAGTGATCATGGTCGTGTACCTCAGATAGAATGTCCGAATCATACGACGGACCGGCTTCATCATAAACAGGATCTGCAGATGATAGATTAGCCATGAACATAGTTTGTGCCATAGGTGCCTCATCAACATCAGAATCAAAAGCATCACAGTCATCAGCTTGAAACACATTATCCACATTGAGTGCTAAATCCTGAACAGGTTGCTCATCCACAACATCATAAAACAGTGTTGTCGTTGTCCACACTGCAAGAAATATTAACTGTTCTTCATCCAATGCCACTCCATTCTCCTAAGCTTGCATCAGTAACATCTTGTCTTTGAAGTATTTGGAGTTCTGTGGTCGCTTGGGCTGAGTGCAGTTCCTTGCTATGTGGCCTATACCATTGCAGTTGTAGCACTTAACCTGCCTTGCTTGACCTGGATTAGCATTCCCGACTCTGTTCAGAGCTCCCCCATAACCATCCGTACCTGTACCCCGTCTTTGTATACCCCTCTAAATTCTATTCTGTCGACCCTGAACATTCTGAACCACAACCCTGCCGTCTTGAACTGTGGCTTGGTTCCTAGGATTAAGTGAAGTTCTGAAAGTTTTGATTTTTGTTAGGAATGGTATGTTGTTGTATTATTGGGGTGAGCAGGCAAGTGTGTTGTGTTAAGATTCTGTAATTAATTTCCGTTATGGAGAAAGTCCCGAATCAAGTTGAGAGTTATCAACAAAGTGTGGTGGAACATACGTGGATGATGGATTTATGGATGATTGTGAATTGTACTACTAAGATGCCACATTGGACATCAAGGCGAGAGAGCAATGTGTTTATGAGTGAATCAGTCTAACATCATTTTGTTCTCATTGGCATGTGCCTCGTGCTGCTTTAGATAAGCATACAGATGAATCTGGAGTTTGTAAACCCTTAAGGAGCCTCTTGTTTAAGTTTCAACTGCTGTTAAAAATCTACTCCATTCCGGCAACATTTTGTTAACAAACATAGAAGATCAAACTGCATTTGACATGTTTATCTTGATGTAACGCATGGGACGATGCGAGATATTAGGCAAACCGAAACATAAGTAATCATGAATAGTCTCCTCCTTTGTGCTGACGAAAGTGTTCGAAGTCATCATACAGCTATGATTCACGGTCTTCTTTTGTTAATTCCAAACCTTCCAGATCGACACACAACATTGTCCCATGATGTTCCTTTGTCATCAGTGTAATGGATTGATAAAGAGGGTATATAGTTTTTGGCAACTCCTTTGAAGTAGGATGTTTTGTTGCCCGAAGGTCAGCATCGAAACCTATCCTTATCTTTAGGTGACACAAAGGTCAGAATAGACACGAAGGGTCGTTCTGGACCTAGATGTAATGGCACCTTCATTTCCTTCTGAACAGTTTTCCTAAATGTTCCCGATCTGAAAAGGTCCTTCTCAATTTGATTTCAAGATGAGTTCACAACCCATTCTCTTTACCTCCCGACAATACAGTCGAATACTTGTTGCCATGTTGCAAAGTCATCCCTATCAAGCGATTAAGGTGTGACGGGGTATCGGGAACCTACACATTGGAATGACTTCCGGAAAGATTATCCCTTTTAATAGATTTTGAAATGATTAAAATATGATCAACAATGATTAGTGATTGTAAGTTAAAGTGATGATTGTTTGATGATTAGGTGATATGGTTTGTTTAATTATGATTTAGGGCTGGTTAAAATGAGTTAACTATATGAGAAATTTTTTGGCCAAGTTTTCTTTCTAGACCAAAATGCAGTGAAGGTCATCAAAAGTAGACAAAACGCAATGAAGTCGTTGAGACAAGAAACGCAATCCAATCTTGAGAACAAAACGCAAGCCAATCTTGTAGACACAAACGCAATCAAGTTTTTGAAATGGGCAGGAGGTCTCTCCTAGGTAAAACGTAAGAAAGGTCTTCAATTAGTCAAAACGCATAACCAAAACGTAGAACCAAAACGCAACCTTTGATAAACCAAAACGCAGGAAGCAAAACGCAGGAGACAAAACGCAACTCCTAATAAGACAAAACATAGTACAGTTTTCCCATTACAAAACTACAAAACGCAAGAAGCAAAATTGCAGACCAAGGAAATTGCCAGATGAGAACAAAACCAGTCAGAAAATACTACTTTTTCCACCTAAAAACACCGTAAAAATCACCCTTTTTGAACATTTTTTTGCTTGTTTCTTTTAGACAACTTGACTTAGAAAGGACTAGAACAACTATAAAAACACTAACATTAACATCACAGAATGTAGAATCAAAGAGGTGTTCAAGAATAAGACATAAACCTTCAACAAACCTAAACTTTTGATCTAAACTAACCCAAAAAAATGCACACACAACTAGAGCTAATCATCCATGTGCTCCTCTGATACCCAATTATAGGATATTGATATCATAACACAATCAATTGATTAGGGTCGGCTTACTTGTAGAAGAGAGAAAGTGAGTTCTAGTAAGAGAAACAACACTTGATGTGTGTGTATTAAAAAATGATCAACCAACCCCTTCCTATGGCTGGAAAGGTGTAACATTTCTCAATTTCAGGTAATTTTACG
This sequence comes from Tanacetum coccineum, assembly GCA_026074375.1. Lineage (NCBI taxonomy): Eukaryota > Viridiplantae > Streptophyta > Magnoliopsida > Asterales > Asteraceae > Tanacetum > Tanacetum coccineum. Next base: position 23,996 of record BQNB010009033.1, read on the forward strand.
ACTCCTATTATTCATCACTATTTATTTTAGTCCGATACGCGTTCACTTTTAATTTAACTTTTAAGCTAAATCGCGTAGACTAGAAATAATCATTTAACGTAAACGGTCACCAAATAAATAAAGGTTTACGTCAATCAAGTGTTATATAAGTATTAGGAAGATAATTATTAACCTTGCGTATTTTATTTTTTATTGGTCACGTAAAAGGCTTACGTTTCGCAATAAAATACATTTAGACACACCTCGGAAATACCTAGACTTACCTAGACTCAAACCAATACCCATTTTTAATCCCTAAACACAAAATTTATTATATTTTTGTGTTAAAAACCTATGTTGGCCAAATATAGGCAAAAGAGACCATGAACCAATTTTGACACATGTTCTAAATCCTTAAAACCTTCCCAAGTACATGTACATCTAGGGTAATTATAAACCTTGAACATGTATAAACCTAGCAAGAATCTCAAAAACTTCCCTTGTTTTCCTTTTAGTCCTACAACGTCCCATACTATGTAAACTTAGAAAATCCTTAAAAATCTTATACTAAGTACTTGTACATCAAGAGATTAATTAAGACTTGTACTTAATGTCTTCCACTACTCTATTACACTTTGGTAATAACCAATTGATCTCTTTAGGATCCTTGTTTCCCTATTGAATAACCCGCAGCAACATACATAACTACACAAACCTTAGCTCTTACTCTTACTAAATCCTAGTAAAATCTTGTACATAGCTCAAGTAATTAATGATTGTACTAGTAAGGTATTATCAAAACCATTAAAGAGTAACTAGAATCCTCAAAACTACTAATATAGGGCATGGTTTGGTTTAGTTTGGGACTAGGAAAGCTAACTAGCTCTAAGCCTATATATATACTTATGTACATTGACATACACAAAACACTCTCTCTAATCCAAACCATCTTTGTTTCTTCTCTTGTTCGGGTCATAAGCCATAAACAAACACCCTTATAATCTCCCTCAATCATACAAATAACACTAAGGTATTCATACAAGGTCAAAAGAAGGTTTACGAGCCAAGACTTGGGTGTTTACTAAGCTTTGGAGCTTTGGGTTATTATTCGATCGTGTATTATACACTTGGGTTGCCATCCTACTCGTTCCAACACACAACCAAGTCACTAGGAACTTTGTAAGTCACGAACAAATCTTATACGTATTCGTATCTTACGTTCATTGTTTGTTTGCTAGTCGTTGTATCACGTAGGTATGTAAATAATACACTAACGTGAGCATGTGCATGATAAATGCAAGGCATGCACGTTATTTGCATGTACAAAGGTATACTATCGCTTGTGTGGTGCTAAAAGTTGTCAACCTATATGAAAACTTGACTTGGGCTTATATGTCTCTTTTAAAAACGAATGGCATGAAAACAAAATGTAAACCTTGCGTGATATCAAAAGGGTGTGGCTTAGGAAAGTGTATACAACATTATTAAGCATTTGCATGGGACAAACGTTAGCCGTATGCGTGCTAAATGAGCTTACGTTGATTTATAGTATAATATCGAATCCTAAGAAACACTAGGGAGTGTAACGGGCCACTAATGGTCTAGTTTAACCCAAACAACCCGCATTTGGGCCCAACAGGCCCAACAGCCTGTTAGTTTGGGGACACGTGGCTTATTGTAAGCATTCGAGCTTATTGATGGGCTAATAGCTTATTTAAACTCGTGGATAATAAGCATTGCAGGAAAAGAAACCCTATCGGGCCCATACCCACTCCGAGACCAAACAAGGGCCTAACAGGCACGTGGAAATATGAGCCCATTGATTCCAATAAATCTCTTGGTTCTTATTAAGAGATCTAATGTGCTATTGGCTCATATGGACCCTAAGGTACCTTAATGTTTATTAGAAATCAAACCGGACCCTTAACGGGCTTGGTAGCCCATTACCGTGACCAAACGAAGCCCATAAGCCACAAATAAACTTAGACAGCTTATTTGTGAGCTCAAGTAGTTTGATAAGCTTATTATGAACGTAGAAATACCATTGGACCTTTTGAAATTAAGTCCACACTTTGAAAGCCCTTAACGAATCCTTATCGGGCCCAAAAGCCCATTAACGAGCATAATTAGATTATAAAATAAGCCGAATAATAAAAACAGTTTAGAAGTGTCTATTAAGACTAGAAAGTAAGTTGGAACATATTAAAAACCTTATATGGACCCCTTTGAAACATTTCGGGTTAATGTTGATGGGCCTAGCATATAAGAACGATCACCAACAATCACGAATAAGCTTAAAAAAGCTCACCTGAGCTTATTTTTCAGCCAAGTCAGTTTCAGTAATCTTAAATGAGCTTGAAACGAGAGTCTAATGGTTGCTTTCAAAATCGTATTTGACCCATAATTTTTGCTTACTAGGCCTATAACGAGCCAAAAAGTCCAATAAGCCAAAAATAACTCATCTAAGCTTATTATAAGCTGACCAAAACCAGCTAGTGTAGCATATTAGAGGTAGATCAAACCAATTACCACATGATAGAACTTATTTGGACTATAAAATGTGATTGTTTACAAGTTTAAAGGCACTAAAAGTGTCAATTTGTAAACTTGAGGAGTTAAGAACTGGCAAAACGCTATATGTACGAAGTTTTTAGGAATGTTTTTGTCACTTTTGGAACTTAAAGGACTATTTTGAGAACATAAGGACCTAAAGTGTAATTGTTGAAAAGTTAACGGACTAAAAGTGCAAATATGGAAACCTAAGGGTTTAAAGTGTAAATATTATATTTTCATAAACTTAAGGAATGTTTTTTGATAAAAAATAAAACCTAAGGGTTAATTTCAAGAACAAAGTGATTATAATAACCACATAGACATAACCGGACGAGTAAATATTTATCGGATATTATACAAGTTAAACCACGACTTAATAAATATAGATATTTATTAATAACCTCTATACATATACTAGATGTGTGCAATCGTATACCTTCCCAAGAGCCATCAAATGGAGACTTATTCAATAAACATGTGCACCACCACACAAGTGATAACAGTATATATAAACTAGCAAGTTATTGTGGTTTATGCATTACGTCGTTAGCCTAAACTTGTAAACTAAGACTGGCCGTATTTACTTAGGTATTTGATGGTGTGATTCATTTTCCATACTTGGATATATTTATCATTTTCAGAGGACTACTTACTAAGGTGAGTTCATAGCCACATGTTTTATAATTATTTAATTGATTTACATCTTTGGGGCGAGAACATGCTTTGTTTTATAAATTGGACGCAAGTGTACATTTTATACTATGATTACGTGTTTGCCTAAGTAGCGATAACCCACTGAGCCCTTTATCATGAACTGTCAATTACTAGATTGTGAGCGCGAATGTTATAAATAGATCTATTTGGGATTGACATCCCTGTTTGGGTGAGTAGCGCTCACTGTGCCGGTTTGCCGGACAACAAACGAATACCATGTCGGATTTGGGATGTTGCGGGTTAGAACATCATTCACGAGCAATGTTGGCAATTTATTGCATTCATACATGTCGAGCTTCAATGTCATAGGAAAACGTAATTACTTTTATGATGTTTGCATCTGTTGCTTAATCATAAACTTGGAAATCTTGTGGTCCTACTATTGAGTTACATAAACCTATGAATTTCACCAACTTTATGTTGACGTTTTAAGCATGTTTTCTCAGGTCAATAAGGCACGAGGTGCCTAGATACATTGGGGGTCACTCCATTGGAGAGTTCAGAACAAAAGATTTTGGGGTGCGTATACATCTTGGAAACATTTGTTATAAACCAAAATCTTTACTTATATTGTCGAACAATTTAAACCCATGAGCTTATGTAATGAACAAGTATTTTGTTAATCCAATGTATCTTTTTAAAACGACACGTTTAGTGGTCGTTCTCATATTTTGTGCTATTGATCTATGAAGTAACGCCCTTGGATATTCAACATTCCGCTGCTACCCAGATTTGGGGGTGTTACAGATTGGTATCAAAGCCAAGGTTATAGAGAACCAGGTCAAAAGTTTTTGTCTGGACTATAACCACTTTCAAACACTGCATTTACAATGGGGTTTGAATGGGACACACGTACATTACCTGTTTGCAATCTAGCATACATGCTTACATGACATACACTGTTTTAGCATTAGTAGTTTACTAAGTGCTTGCATGATTGATATATGCGTATATAAATTTATACTACGTATATTACTATAAGAGTCTTATAAGTAATACTTATACAAGTTATTTTTACTTTTGTATCAGTCATGTCATCTGCAGTCATCTGTGTGATACCTACACTTCTGTTTTACACGATTCTGACCAGGAGGGTATTATGGGGAGCGTGAGCAGGAGCTGTCGACGGAGTGTCTCACGAGTTATCATGTACGGATACGATGGACTCCCTATGCAGCCGGTAGCCCCACCATCATCGGATTACATACCTGACCCCGAGGAGCCACAGACACCGCCAGTTCCACAGGACGAGGATGAGCGTGAGCCTATGTTCATACAGCCACATGATCCTGACTACATGCTAGAGCATATATACCCTGAGTATATACCATTGGAGGATGAGCATGTGTTTCTGGTTGAGGAGCAACTATTACCTCCTGTTGATTCACCTACTTTCTGATCAAACGAGGGTATGGTTTCTGAGTCAGATCCCGATGAGGATCCAGAGGAATATGAGGATGATGAGACAGAGGATGGTCCGGTTAACTATCCCATGGACGGGGGAGATGATGATGACGGCGATTCATCTGGGGATGACGCCGATGATAAGGATGAGGACGAGAGGGAGCACCTAGCTCCGGCCGACTCCGCTATTGTTGTACCTACTGTTGAGCCTGTTTCCCCACCTGAGGGAACAGAGCCTGTTATACCACCATCCTCCACTGGCATGTCTACCACTGGAGCTAGGCTCACTGTCCGGCTTCAGGCTTCCATAACCCTTCCAACCCATAGGCAGAGGTTGAAGACTCTAGCCATGCCTACTCCATTGACCATCACCACTTATCTTACTATCACCACCCTCTGTAGGGGAGCGCCTGGCTATGTGCACGGCCCCATCTGCACATTCATCACCACCACCTGTGCCATCACCATATACTGACCAGCATTTTGGGTGTCCCAACCCAAATCCCAGAACACTCAGGAAAGCCTCCACACAGGTCACCCCCTTATTGAGCAGTTAGCTGAGCGCGCATACCATCACCATCCACTTACCAGACCAATTCTATACATACCACCTACCTGATAACCGGAGGATGATGTTTCCCGAGTCTTGTAGCTTCCACCTCGCAATAGGTTGTGTTGTCTATACTAGGGCCCCAGGTATAGATCGGTAGAGTTCTACTACAAGTACCACCGGAACCGCGGGATAGATTATGGTTTGTCAGCACTGGGAGTTGAAGCGAGGAGATAGAGGATTATGAGGTTGAGTAGTATTAGGATACTTGGGAGATCTGGAGAGGCAAGTTCCCTTAGAAAGCATCTATGCCTTGAAGAGGTCAATACTAGGGTTACAGAGCTTGCTGATCTCCATAAGCATGATTCGCATGACTTATATGCTCTACTAAAGGATTCTCAGGAGGGTAGGACTCGCATATCACAGTGAGTCACCATAGACTCGCAGCGAGTCGACTTGCTTATGGAGGATATGATAGCTCATCAGGAGACAGTACTGATTATGGAGGAGGAGGCCTATGCTTCCCGAGAGGCTTGGGCTCACACGATAGGATTGAGTCAGGCAGTTCATTTTGAGCTTCAGGCCCACTATGAGTAGGTATATGCACACGAGTCTCATCTTCATGCACATTAGATACAGCTACAGTTACAGGGTACTCTTATTCAGACCCAGCACCAGGTACATAAGACTCGCTTCCAGATGTAGCAGGCTGAGATGGCAGTGCTTTGAGAGACTGACCGTAGGCGTCAGGCACAGATAGCAGAGACTCTCCGAGTGATAAAAGACACGAGGCGAGAGATAAGTGACATGCAGACCGAGTTGTTAGCACATTGAGAACAGGCCAAGGAAGCTAAAAACCAGGATTAGATACAAGAGCTCCAGATTCACCAGATGCTTCTAGGGATGCAGATAGTCACATCTCTTGGTTAAGTTTGTTTGCATTTTTGCTATCTATTGTTTTAGGCAATTAAGTATAGGTGTTCTCATCACGTTCTCCCCGCTAAGGCAAAAGCCTTAGATCTTTTGAATATATTTTGTGTATCAAAAACTATTGTCAGGTAAAATTTCCAAGTTAATGATGAAATAGATGTGTTATGTTGTACTATATACATCTCTTATATTGTTATCTCATCTGTAAATTACTATATATCTTGTCATAATTAAGACCTCACGTTTTGTCTCTTGTGATTTAGACGAATCATAGGCACCTGTGAAAAGACGAGACCTAAATACCCCTCCTTTCCAACACAACCCAAACAACATGACTCAGAAGTCTATTTAAGCTATGATTGATCAAGCATCTTCTGTGAACTCCCACTAATGGAGAATGGAAGCCACAGGCGTTCATCACGAGGATAACCGAAGGAACGTGCCAAACTGAGCAACCCTTGATTTCTCATCTACGCTGACATTCATGAAGATTCAACCTTTTGAACTTCCAAAGGAACCGAGGCCGTTGTCGGTTTGAAAAACCCTGTAGATCGAGAAATGGAATATTTTTCTATATCAGTGGTTTGTGCAATTTAAAACCCGGTAAAAGTTTATACCACCTTGGCACTCTATTAGGGGCTTTGCTTTTGAAGCTGGTTGAATGGTCAGATAAGAACCTTAGGTCCTGAAGCATATTCAATGACTTGGGAAGTACTCAAGAAGAAAATGACGGACAAGTATTGTCCATAAGGTGAAATCAAGAAACTAGAAATCGAGTTGTGGAACCTAAAGGTCAAAGGGAATGATGTTCCAACATACACTAAACGTTTCCAAGAGCTAACCATGATATGTACCAAGTTTATTGCTAATGAAACTGAGAAGGTTCACAAGTACATCAGTGGACTTCCTGAAAACATTTATGAGAATGTCAAGTCTGCTAGACCCAATACATTGGATGAGACTATTGAGTTGGCCAACAACTTGATGGAACAGAAACTCCGCACCTACGCGGAAAGGCAGTCTAACAACAAAAGGAAGGCTGATGATTCATCCAGAAACAACCATGGTCACCAACAACAATCCTTCAAGAGGCAGAATGTCTCTAAGTTCTAACACTCTGGGACAGGTGAAAAGAATCCGTATGGGGGAATCTTTTGTCCGCCTAAGTGCATCCAAGTGTCATTTTCCCCCACAATGGCCCGTGTACTCAGAAGAGCCACAAGTGCAACAAGGTAGGGAACTTTGCCTGTGACTGCAGGAGTTCTGGCAACACAAATATTGCTAATACTCAAAAGGGCAATGGGGTAAATCCTAAGGGGAATGATTGTTTTGAATGTGGAGCTCCAGGACATTTCAAGAGAGATTGTCCAAAGTTTAAGAATAAGGATGAAGGAAATGGGAGTGCACAATGCTGGGTGTATGCAGTTAGGAATGCGGAGAAGAAAGGGAATGCATCAAGGGACCCAGACTCCAATGTCGTCACGGGTACGTTCCTCTTAAACAACCGCTATGCATCTATCTTATTTCGATCACTGGTGGCCGAAAGGAACTTATATCTACTAGGCATTTTAGTTCCCTGATTAACATCGCCCCAACTCCATTAGAAAATAGTTACGATGTCGAATTAGCTAATGGGAAAATAGTAGGGGTAGACACTATAATGCGGGGTTGTACTTTAAATTTCTTAAACCATCCGTTCAACATAGATGTAATGCCCGCAGAACCAGGTAGTTTCGAATGTTATCATCGGCATGGATTTGTTGACGAAGATGTACGCCGTGATCGTGTTGTGATTAGAAACTTGTCAAATTCCTAATGGGAAAAGAAACCTAGATTTTTCCGTGGTCACGAAAGAAACGACGAGAGAGAATCTTCTTGGTTGACCAATATCTCATGTTCAAAGGCAGAAGAGTAACATGCGAAAAGGAAAGTCAGATCTTTTTGGCACAATATATCCTCCAAGAAAGAGGACGACAAGTCAGAAGGAAAGCAACTTAAGGATGTACCAATCTTTCAATATTTTCTCGAAGTGTTTCCCGAGGACTTGTCGGGTCTTCCTCCGGCTCGAATAGTGAAATTCCAGATTGACTTAATTCCAGGAGCCGCGCCCGTAGCTCGAGCACCGTATCGACTGGCTCCGTCCAAAATGAAGGAATTGTCGAAACAACTACAAGAGCATTCCGACAAGGGCTTCATAAGACCTAGTTCCTCACCTTGGGAGCCGCCGGTCTTATTTTTTTTTTGTTCGTCAAAAAGAAGGATGGGTCATTCAGGATGTGCATTGACTACCGTGAGTTAAATAAGCTACTGAAGAATCGTTATCCACTCCCGATGATCACGATTTATGTTTGATCAACACCAAGGATCTATAATAATCGAAATATATGATTTAAGATCGTGTTTATCACCAGCTTAAGTACGAGAGCAAGACATATCCAAAGACGGCATTATTATAACGAACTTGTAATGTCCATTACGAGTTTCAGGTTATGCCATTCGGGCTAACAAACGCACCTGCGGTATTCATGGACCTCATGAACCGAGTGTGCAAGCCTTACTTGGATAAGTTCGTAATCGTCTTCATTGATGATATACTTATTTATTCAAGGGACGAGAAAGAGCACGAAGAACATCTTAAGGCAATTTTGGAATTGCTTAAGAAGGAGAAGTTTTACGCCCAATTTTCAAAGGGTGAATTTTGGATTCGAAGGTATAATTTCATGGTCATGTCATAGATAGCAGATGGCATTCATGTGGATCCCAGCCAAGATGAATCTATCAAAGATTGTCATCTCCTAAGACAACCGACGGAGATCACCAATTTTTTAGTCTTGCGGTTACTTTCGGAGGATTCATTCGACAGGATTTTTCCGAAGATTGCATAATCACAATGACTAAGCTCACTCAGAAAGGAGTCCAAGTTTTTGCGGGTGAAAACGAAGAGAACGCTTTTCAGGTTAATAAAGTAAAGTTAGTGCAGTGCGCTAAATCTGGCTATAACCATGAAGGAAGAGAAGACTATTGTGTTCAATTTGGATGCTTCACACAAGGTTTTAGATGCTGTATTGATTGTATGAGATATAAGATGATTGCCTATGCTTTCTTGACAAATTAAAAAAAAAATTAAATTCATAAAAACAACTACACCACTCAGAATTTAGAACTTTGGATCAGTGGAGTTTGCTTTAAAGATATGGAGACTTACTATCTTGAACCAAATGCACCTGTTCACCGACCAAAAAAGTTTACAGACACAACCTTGAATCAAATGAGCTTAAACATAGGCAACATCGTTGGCTTTAAAATTAAGTGATTACGACAGTGACAACCGTTACACCCCTAGAAAGGTCAGAAACGTAGTGGGTCGTGCCTTAAGCGCATAAAGTAACGGATTGAGCCATTGGGGCGGGTTCAAGCCTAGTTATGAACTATTAGCTAGGATCTTCCCAAACAATACTATAAGCATCAAATCGAAGGCCCTAAATCCAGAGCAATCATGAGAATGAAGATGTAGGCTATGGACAGAAAAGGATAAACACAAGGTAAAAGTTGGAACCATGCGCCGACAGAACTTTATGTTTAAACGGCAGAAGTTGGTTACCATGCCATGGACTTAAGATCCGTGATTATGCACGAATCCCATAAGTCAAAATATTCTATCCATCCTGATTCCGAAAAGATGTATCAAGACATGAAGAAGCTATATTGGTGGCCCAATATGAAAGCTGACATCGCTACCTATATTAGCAAGTGCTTGACGTGTGCAAAGTCAAGGCCGAACATCAAAGGCCATCGGGATTGTTAGTACAACCAGCAATACCCGAGTGGAAGTAGGATAATATTATGATAGATTTTATCACCAAGCTTACTAAGTCGTCACAAGGTTTTGATACCATCTAGGTGATTGTGGATCGACTCACAAAATCTGCTCACTTCTTGCCAATAAGGGAGAATGATCCATTGGACAAGTTGTCAAGGTTATACCTGAACAGGATAGTAGCAAGATACGGAATACCTGTTTCAATCATCTATGATCGTGATGGGAGGTTCACATCAAATTTCTGGAGATCATTTCAGAAAGCTTTGGGTACAGATCTGAGTATGAGCACAACGTATCATCCAGAAACCGATGGCTAAAGCGAGAGGACTATTCAAACTCTCGAGGACATGCTACATGCTTGCGTGATCGATTTTGGAAAAGGCTGGGTTAAGCATTTATCATTAGCCGAATTTTCATATAACAATAGTTATCACGCTAGCATAAAGGCCGCACCTTATGAGGCACTTTATGGCCAAAAATGTCGATCACCTGTGTGCTAGGCCGAAGTTGGAGAAGCTCAACTGAATTGTCCAAAAATGATCCAAGAAACAACGGAAAATACCGTCCTGATCAAGCAGAGAGCTGCTTAGGATCGATAAAAGAGCTACGCTGATTTGAAGAGAAAGCCGATGGAGCTTGAAGTTGGGGATAGGGTTATGCTCAAAGTTTCACCTTGTAAAGGGGTTGTACGATTCGGTAAGCGGGGTAAGTTGAACCCAAGATATGTCCTACCCAGCAGGAAAGTCAAAATTATGACAAAACACTTATTTTATTTTTGATATTTAAAAAAATCATTTTTTTGAAATTTTTGGTGGTATAAAAACGGTGATATACGAGAAAACACAACAGTGTAGGCCACTATCAAATCGAAGACCCCCCCCCCCCCATACTAGAATTAAACATTGTCCTCAATGTTTTAAGAAGGGTCTCTACGTAAATCCTAAGCCGTTTATTAAGTATGCTTAAAGATAAACGTTAGTCGATTAGATTAGGATATTGGATTCCCCGAATAAAGCTGAGGATTTGAAGCTCTTATGATCGAAGGACAAAACCGTGAGCACGAGAGGCTTCAAAAATCCAGGATAATCCTGGACAATCACAGAAATACAAATAAATGAGAAAGGAAAGAGGCAAGCCTCTCACAACAAAAAAACACTTATTCATTACTACATAATATAACTACGGATAAGCATGGGGTGCCTCCCACGAAGTGATTGTTTAGGGTCACTAAGCTTTGACCCAATCCGTATTCATTTGTCCTTGGGGGATGGTTTTGGTGTCGGGACAACCAATTTTGGTACGTCCCCTCCAAAGTAGTGCTTAATTCGATGACCGTTTACCTTAAAGTTTGGCCCGGAGTTTTGAGATAACTCAACGATGCCATATGGAAAGACATGGGCAATGGTGAATGGTTCAGACAAACGGGATTTCAATTTACCCGAGAACATCTTCAATCTAGAGTTAAAGAGGGGGACTTGATCACCCTACCCCTCTTAAATCTTTCAAAGATCACTCTGCGATTGTCGTCAATTCCAACGATGATAATACTTCAAGTGATGACAATGATTTTAAGGACATCGAGTACGTTGAAGCATCACCTCCCGATTTGGAGATCGTTAGCTTAGAGGAGGTAAATGATGTTGATCAAGAAAAGGAAGAGTTTGACTTAGAAAATATTCTTTAAATCCAAGACGTTATTCTTCGAGAGAAATTATTGAACATCAATCATCTTATTGCTAATATCGAATCTTTGAATGATAACTCCACTCCTAGTTGTGTGCTCAACTCTACTTCTTCATTTCCTATCCCTGATAGTAACTCTTTCTTTGAGAAGTCCGATACTTCTCTCTCTTATTCGGATAATTCTTTACCTGAATTTGAGTCTTTTAGCGATCATACGGAAGAAACGAGTAGTGAAAGTACCACTACTCATGCTAATAACTCTCTTCCCGAGTATGATTCGTTTCATTTTGAGATTGAGCCCGATCAGGGTGGGTTGACTAGGGTTGTTATGGGGGATAGGGGGGGGGGGATTTTTTTTAATTTTTTTGGCGAATGATCCCTCGTGTTCATGTGCCTAATGTGTTACCCACTCATCCCACCCTTATGATGGATTCGGATGTCATTATCTGAACTTTTCTTCCTTATTTCACTTATCTAATGGACTCTTATTTTCCTCCCTCCTCCGGGAATAAAGACACAATCTTTGACCCCGGCATTTCCACTTTTCATTTTTCTTCTCTTAAGCCGGTGGCACATGAAATCCGCTTTTAGTAATTTTTCTATTACTTCTGTTTTATGCCCCAAGGACAAAGGAATTCGGGGAGAGTCAAGCTAAAGACTCGCACAAAAACAAGCGCTTCTACCCGTGTTATCTATCTATCTATTTTATTTTTATTTTTAGTATTTATTTTGAATAAGTGTGATTTTATAGCCCAAGTGTGGAGGCGTGCTTCTTTCTTTGGTGTGTGGTACCGTTTTTGCAGGATTCCTTAAGATCGTGAAGACCCGTGCTTGTTTTCAATCCTCCAATCACCCGGTCTTTGATCTTTTGCTTATTTTTGGAATCCTCAATCTTGATCATGTATATTTATTGTGTTTCTCCTTTCACACTTGGAATTACTAAAATTTGCCTTTTTTGTCCTTAAGTGTGGAGGTAATTCCCGATATTTTTAAACATTGAGGCCAATGTTCGGTTCTAAGTGTGTGGGGGGGATTTCTATCGAAATGTTCTCATACATGTGCCTTGCTGTGTCCCTTGCAACCCCATTTTGACCAAAATTTTAAAATTTTATTATTTTATTAGAATTTAAAAAAAATGAAAAAATGATGAAAATATAAAAATATAGAAATAAGTAGGCCCGTAGAACTAGGTAGCTTTTGACTTGACCGAGTTATGCACTCTAGCTTTCCCCTTAGCTTTCGAGACTAAGCGTTTGCTAAACTTTAAAATTTTGCAAAAAACAAAAAATGATAGAGTTAAATATAAGTTAGATGCTAAGCGTGGAGTAGTTGGATCTCTTTAGAGCTCACATAGGTTAATTGTGGCTTTTTGCTCCCACCAGCTTAATAAACGTTATATAATTGTTAAATAAATAAAGTTACTTTGGTTTTTGCGATTCTTAGTTTAAATCCCTTCGTAGAGATTCCTTCTGGTGAAAGTAAGGTACACATCGAGGTTCTGTCAGTGTTGTAAGGAAATAGGCTACCGATTCCTGACGGCTCGCTACCGTTGTTGATGATTCGAAGTTAAAAGACCACATGACTTGAAATTTGGCGAAAAATAAAAAATAATAATAATAATAATAATAAATAATAATAATAATAAAAAATAAAAAAAAATATTATTAATAGATAAATAAAAAATGAAACAAAAAATATAAAAAAAAATAAGAGTAAATAAAAATAAAAATAAATAGAAAAAAAATAATGAATAAAAAAAAAAGATTAAAAAATAAGACAGAAGTAATATAATAAAAATTTAAAATAAAGAAAATTAAATAAAAAAAAAAATTAAAATAAAATATTTTTAAATAACGATATAAAAAATAACTCCACTAATTATATCAATATCCCCCCAACTACCCAACCCCCTTCGCACCCTCCCAACAAAGCCACAACGCACCCACCCCACTAACACACCACACAAAACCCCATCACCCACCGAACCAACCCACCCCCCTCTCCCCCCCTCCCCGCCCACACTACACCACCACCCATATCCACTCACCCCCACAAAACACCACCCTCACCAATTCCTCGCACCACCGCAGCACACACCCCACCCCTGCGCCAACCAACACACCCACCACCCCCCACCCACCTCATAACCACCCAACCCCCACCACTCATCCATTCCCACCTCCCCTCCCCACCTCCCACCCCCCTCGAAGCACACAACCCCCCACTGATCAACACACTCCCCACTACCCGCCGCGCTTCCCACCACCCTCACCCAACAACACCCACAACCACACTCCACCCTTTACCACAACTCCCTCCCACCACCACAACCACCCACCAACCCGTCCAACCACCACACCCCGCGTCCTCCCACCCGTCACACCACCCAACCTGCAAACCCGCCCACCAACCCACCACCACCCCCACAGCAATGCCAAACACTCCACTCACCCCTAACTTACCCGTCAAATCCCCCCCCCCCCAACGCACCCGCCTCCAAAACCCCACCCCTCACCCCCCCCACCATCGCTCTCCGCCCCCTCTCCCAACAAGCCCCCCACAACCACACCCCCCACCTACCCCCACACCCGCCCAACCTACGGCCCACCACCCCCACCCCCACAACCACCCCCCACCGTTCGGCCACCCCAACACCTAACACGTTCCGCTCCCTCCCGCCCCACTCCCACCCACCTCTCACCCACACCCCGAACCCCCCCCCCAACCCAACCACTCAAACCATCTAATACAACCAAAAACCACACACATCCAACACACCCCACGGCCCCCCTCACCCCCTAGCGCCACCTACTACCCTCCCTCCTACCCACTCACCACATCCACCACCGCCCCCAACTCCACCCCTTAGCACACCCCATCAATCTCGCCGCACGCTACCCCCCACCCGCCCCCTACACCACCCCACACCCCCCCCCGCCCTCCGCGCACACACAACCCCGACACCCAGACACCACCCCCACCCCAAGCACCCCCAATCACACCACCCTCCCAACTCAACACAATACCGCAAACTAATCACACCCAAACACCCGCCGCCGGCGACACCCCTACCCAACACAAAGCACACCCACCCACCAGAACACACCATCCCATTCCACTCCTGCCCAATCACACCCAAACCCACCCTCTCCCCCACCCCCCCACCACAACCATCTTTCCCCCCCACAACCCCCAACCCCGCCGCACCACCCGCCCCCCCTCCCCCGCCCAACTTCCACCTCCACCCCCCACAAGACAACAAAAAACCAACCCCACCCGCCTCTGCACGCGCTCCCCACCACACGCAACACACCCGTCAACCCAGCCCCACCCGCCACACCACCCAACCAAGGAACTCCGCACACTTCCACCGCACCCCCTCCCCAGCTCCCACCACACACACCAATCTCCCCCCCACGACCATCTACCCACCACCCACTACACCTAACCCCTCAAACCACACCCCACCCCACACTACAACCACAACCCCCACAGAGGCTTTCCACCCCAACACAACCGACCACAACACCCACCCACAATCCCTCACCCCACCCAGACCCACCCAAACACCCACATCCCCAGCAACAGCACCCCCACTCCACAACCTCACCCCCACCATTCACCCCTCCACCATCAACACCAGCCACTCACCCCCACATCCCACCCCCCCCACCGCCCACCTACAACCACCACCACCACGTTCACGCATTAACCACACAACCACAGAACCCCCCCCCCCCCCAGTCCAGACACCCAGACACCCCCACCCCCCTCCCCACCACCACCCCCCTCAGACCGCACCCTACCAAACACCAACACATGCAAAGCCGACCCCCAATAATGCCTCCGCACCCCCAACCCCCCAAACACCCACCACACCAAACACCTGCGACGCCCTACCGCCCAAGAAACCCCCCACCCACCCCACCCCACCCACAAAACCATGCTGCCCGCAGCCCCACCGCCGCCCCCACCCCACCTAAACCCACCCCCCCTCACCTATCACACCACCCACCCTCCACAAAGCATTCCAAACAACCCACACTTAACCTACACCTCCCCACCCACCCAACTACCTACCCCCCCCCACCCCAACGCTTCCCACACCCACTGCCACACCACCCCCCCCCTCACCACCCGCACACTCCCCGCTCCCCCCGTCTCTTCCCGACCCCACTCACCCACCACCCACTCGCACACTCCCCACTCACCATCCCACAAACCACGCCCCCCTCGCCCACCTAACCCCGCGCGCTCCGCCACCCACCTGATCACCACGAGCGCACCCCCCACGCCTCCAGACCCCTCCCAGACATTACACGTCCCCCCTTCCGTCGTCACCCCCACCCCACCAATCACCACACCGAACCCCCCCAATCCCGACACCCCCATAACACGATACCCCAGCACTCCTCGCACCCCCCCCGCCCCACGCCCCCCCCACCGCTCACCCCCCACCACCCCTCCACAAAAACCCACACCACCCACCACTCCACCCAAACTCAATCCCCATTCAAACACCCACCAACAAACCACAACGAAACCCAACCCCCCCCACACACAGCCAACCACCCCCAACCCCAGCCCACCATCCAACCCCACACACCGCACACCCACTCTCTCCCCCCCACCACTCACCAACCACCCCCAAACCCCTACCCCTCCGCCCCCTACCCCCCCCCTCCATCCCCACCACCCACCCCAACCCACCCCCACTCCACCCCACCCCCCCCCCCAGCAGAACAAACACCGCCACCCACTCATCCCCACACCAAACCACACCCCCCTCCCCGCCCACCCAGCCAACCCAGCCACCACCACCCCCGCACACCCCCGACCTCCCCCACAAGGCACCCTCCCCCTGACGACCCACCACCCCCCCTACCAGTCCCGCTCCACACCCCACCCCCTAACACCGACCCCACCTCGACCCCCCATCATTACCTCCCCCCTCAGACACCAACCTCCACCCAACCACCCAACCACAACAATCAAGCACCACACCCCCCCCAACAACCACCCACCCACCGCGCACCGCCCTTCCACCCCTCCACCCCCCCCACCGAACGCCCCCCCAAACCCCCCCCCCCTCACCCTCTATCAACCCCGCAATTCCGCTCTACCTACCCACGCCTCCACACACCCAACGCCCACCACCCCACAACACCGCCCGCCAGCAACCAACACCCCCCGAAACACCCACCCCCCCCAATAAACCTCCCCATCACACCCTCCCCTCCAACCACGCCCCCACCACGCACCTCATTCCCCAACCACGATCTCCTGCCGCACCAAACACTCCCCGATTCTCTCGACCCCCCCAAAACCGCCCACCACTCTACCCCCCCCCCCAACCCGCCTTCCAAGCTTCAAAACACCCCAGCACCCACACCCCCACATCACCAACATCCACACCCACCCGACCCCTCCGAAGCTATCACCCTCCACCCTCTAACGCTCTTCCTCCTCCCCAACCCCACACCTTCAACCCCGCCCCCCCACACCCCCCAACCCCAGCCATTCCCCCACCACCCCCCGCGCCCCACCCGCCAATCACCCAACTCTCCACTCCCCAACATCCCCCCCCCCACGCACCAACAGACACCCCCTCCCCACGCAAAGCAGCACACCAATCCACTCTCTCCCCACCCAAACCATCATCCACCCAAACCTAACACCCCGCCACACACACCTCCCACCCAACCCCCCCCACGCCCGCACCCCCAACGCCCCCACAAGCCCCCCCCCCAAGACGCCCCACTCCCGTCAACCACACCCCTCCTCCCTTCACTCCCTTACAACCACCACAAATTGCCCCCACCCCCTCCCATCTATCCCCCACCCCCCTCCCCACCCACCCCCCACCAACCCCTCCCACACAACCCATCCCCACGCCACCCACCTGATTATCGCACTCAACCCTCCTCCACCCCAACTACCACTCAACATTATACTCAACCCAAACAACTCACCCCACAACACAACCCCTCCATCACAAACTTACCTCACCACCCCCCACCCCACCCACAACTCCCACCACAACCAACTACCGTTCGCGAAGCACACCACTCCCCTGTCCCCGCCCCCCCTACACTCACCCCCCACAACCCACTCCCCGCCCCTCCCCCACCCCAAGCACAACCCTGCCACCCCCCTACCCTTCCTACCCCCGCCAACACCTTCCCCCTCACAACAAACCCACTGCCCACCCAACCTTCTCCAGCACAACCCCCCCACTTCCCCCTCCCCCACACCGCCACACACCACCCAAAACCGCCCCCATCCTCCCATACCGCACAACCACCCACACGGCACACCCCCAAAACACCAAACCCTCCCCCCCACACTCATAAACCCCCCATCGACCCCCATCCCCCCCACACCCACCGACCACCCCAACACCCCCCCCCAACCCCCAACCCCACCCACCCCAAACCCCGAACCCCCTCCCCCCCCATCGACAACCCAAACCCTCCCTCACAAACACCCCATACGACCCCACCCCCCGCCAACCACACATACATATCCCCCCCACCCCAGTCCCCCCCTACCACTCGCTCCCCTACACACACCCCCAGCCCACCACCCACACGTCGACAACCCCACCACTGCTACCCTAACCCACCCGACTCCCCCCATGCATCCCCCACCTCCCACCCTCACCAACACCCACAGACCCTCCCCGAGATTCCGCCGCACATACCCCCACCACCAGCCCGCCGCAAGCCCCACCACCCACCCCCCATCATCGCTGCCAACCCCACCTCAACCCTAATCCCCCACCGCCCCACCCCCCTACCCACCCCATGCACCTAACCTCCTAACCCCTCATGCTGTCACTACCCACCCACCCCCTGACCTACCCATCCCCCACCCCAATCCCGCAAGACCCCACCCCACCCCAAGCCCCCACCCTCCCCACCACCCCCCTCCTAGCCCCGCCCCCCCCAACCTTAGCCCCCACGCCACACACAACCCCCCAACCCGGCCCCGCACCCCAGCTCCCGACCCACGCCACAGACCCACCACACCACCACGCCCAAACCACGCCTCCTCCCCCCTACCACACGACCCCCCCCGCCTCCATCACAGTCAGCCCACCACGCCCTCCCAAACCGCCCTACTCCCTGCTCCCCACACGCCACGCCCACCCTACAACAACACACAACCCCCCCACCCCGTACACCCAGCGAACATCATATATCTCACCACTCCCCACACCCCCCCACCCCCACTCTCACCCCCACCCCCCAAAAACACCGAACCACTCCACTCACTCCAGCCCCCCCACCGCTCACCCCCTCCCACCACCCCTCCAACCCATTGCCACCCCCGAAACCCAACCCCTCCACCCACCCCTAACAGCCCACCAACCACCGCCACCACCTATACACCCCCACCCTACCGCACCCCCCACACCCACACTCGCCACCCTCATCCTCCCCAGACTAGAGACTCACCACCAACACCCGCCCACCACGACCTACCCCACCTCCACCCTCAGCTCTCCCCACCAGATCAACCCGCGCCACCCCGACCCACTCTAACACCCCCCAACCCCCCCCACCCCCCCCACCCACACACCGTCCCCCCAACCCCCCACCAACACCTCCCCATTCATCCAAGGCAACCCCACCCCATCCTCCCCACAACCCCAACACCCAACCCCCCCACGCACCGACCTACCCCTCTCAAACCAACACCCAACCCCCCAACCCCCCACCCACCCCCCGCCCAAATTCACCTTTCACACATACCCTCCTCCCGCACACCACACCCCAACCTCCAACCCCCGCAACACGTCCCCCCGACCATCCTCTACGGCACCCCCCCCCACGATCTGCCCCGTCCCGCACCCAGCCCCACCGCACCCAACATCACCGCCCCCCCTCAACCCCCAACCCTCCCACCCCACAGTCCCCCGTACCCCACCCCATCCACGCTCAGGCCCCCCAACAAACACCTACCCGCAGACACCAACACCCAACAACCCGCGACCCCTTTCGCAAATACGACCTCCCCCCCCAACATCCCCCCCCTCACCAACACACCTCCTCCCCCCCCCCTCGGCTCTCCCCACCACCCCCAAACCCTCGCCACCGACTACCACACCCCCCACCATCCCGCCCCACCCCCATGCCCACATCCTCACCTCACCGCGCCCTCCACCCCCCCTCGTCCCAATCCCCACACCCACGCACCCAAACCCACCCCCCCCCACACCAATACCAACCCCCCCCCACCCATACTCACCTTCCCACTCCACACCCCTTTCAACCAACAACAAGCACCGCTCGCCCCCCCTCCACACCTCACCAACCACCCCCCACCACACAGCCAAGCCCCATGTCCCGAGGACCCCATCCCCGCAACCCCCCTACACTCCCCCCTCACAGCTCCCCCCAACCCCCCACCCGACACCCTGCAACACACACCCAACCCCCCCCTCCCCAACGACCCACACCACCACCATCCCACCACACCAAAAGACCTCCATACCCCTCACCCGCACACCGTACCGGCAGCACATACCCGCATCAACCCCCCCATCCACAAACGCAGCCAGGCAACCTAACCCACACCCGCCGCCTCCCCACACCCACCTCACAACATCCCACAACTCCTACCACACACAACCCCCGCCCCCCGCAAACCCCTTGCCCCCGCCTCTCCCGCCCCCCCCTCACAGCTAACCATCCCCCCCACTTACCAACCCCCGCCCCCACCCACCACCCCTCCCACACCAAGAAGCCCCATCAAACCCCCACCGCCCCCTCCCCCCACCTTACCCCCCATCAACCCCCACAACACCCCACCCACCACCCAAACCCATCACGCCACCCTTTACACCCCACCACTCAGTCAACCACCCCACCACTCCCCATAACCACCCCCACAAGCGCCCACCCCATCACCCACCAACCCCCCGTCCAGCCCCCGCCCCCCATGCACCATAAACGCCCGTCTCCCCCCCTCCCACTACCCACATCACCCCAACTACCTCCTTCTCCACCCAAAAACCCCCCCCCCACAACACCCCACCACCCAACACACAACCACACACGACCCAGCCAACCTCGGCCACCTGTCGATCGCAATCACGCCCACCCCACCCCACCCACACTTTAACTCCCCCCAGCAAACCTCCACCTCCCCTATTCACAATATAACGCAACAATCCCCGCCCCCCCCCAAACACCCTTCCCTACCCAACCCCACAACCTCACCCCTTCCCATAACCAATAACACAGCACCACCACACCCCACCACCCTCACCTCCCCCACCGGCCTCCAGCCCCCAGCAGACCTGACACCCCTTCGCACCACCCACTAACCGTATCCCCCCGCCCACCCACCCCCAACCCCCACACCCGTGTCCCCTCCCCAACCCGTACAACACCCCTCCTCACACCCCCACATACACTCACTCCCTAGCACCCCACAAACATCATGCTCCACCCCCGGCGTCGTCCCCCTCACCCACCCCCCTCAAAACAACCCCACTGGCAACCACCCATATCCCTCCCGCACCACACTCACCTCAAATCACCACCCGACACCGCCGACGCATCACCCCCGCACCTAAGCGCCTTACCTCTCCACCCCAAATCAACCCCCTCCTCCCCCCCCGCACCCCCGACTCACACCACACCACCCCCTCCACCCGCACCCCACTTCCACCCACCTTCCACCACCTAACCACATCCCTTCCTCCCACCGTCCACCCGTACCTCGCCACACCAACCAAACCCCCCCACCACCAACGCCTCACCCCACCCCCCCCCCCGCCCCTACCTCTCACACCAGCCCCTCCACACACCACCCTCCCAGCCTTCCCCCTCACCACACTCCCCCACCACCAGCCCCTCCACGCCCCGCCACACCCCCCACTCACACGCCCCACCACTCAACCCAAAACCAACGATACCCCCCCACCTCACAACCCTGACCCTCCCACCGCAATCAACCACAAAACCACACCCCAAACGTCACACCCCACCCCCCCCACCACCCACCAACCCCCATCCAACCCTATCGCACACCTCCCCTCCTCAAGCCAACCACCACCCCACTTCACGCCCCGACCCTCGCCGACCGACCCCACCCCCACACCGCCCTCCTCGTTCCTCCCCCCGCCCTCTCCCCACCACAGTGCCCCCTCCCCCCCCCCCCGCCCCGCCCATGCATCCCCCTTCCTCACCACCCCAACCCTCCCCCAAACCGCAGAACCCCACACCACACCCAACCCCCCCCCCCCCCATCCGCACCCCACGCTCAACGCCACACCCACGGCCCACGCACCCACCCACCCCCAACCACCCACCTCACCCACCCCCCACACAACATCACAACCCACCCCCGACCAACACCCCTCACACCCAACCCCGCCACCACATCCCCACCGAACACCCCCTCCCACAAAACGAGACCACCACCCACCCCCCCCACCCCATAGGCGCCTCCACCCACATACCAACTTCCCCCACATCCCCACACCACACACCCACCCTCCCTACCCCCCCACCCCCCTACTACACCTCCCACCCACCCCCGCCCACCACCCACCACAAACCCTCCACCCAACATATAAACCCCCCACTCCCTCACACCACAACCCCTTCACCACCCCCCCCCACCAACACATATCCACTATCACCCTCACTCCCGCACCCCCCCGCACGCCTTGCCCAAGCTCACCCAACACAACAACCCCCCTCAGCGCGACCTACCCCGCCCACGACTCTCCACCCGCCCAACCCCAAATATTGTATTGGTCCAATCTGTGTGACACCCCACCTAAACACCCCCACACCCCCCCCAACCCACCCCAAACCATACCCACCCCACCCACCAACCCCACCACACCAACAACCCACCACATACCCACACCACCCCCCAATCACCCCCCCCAGATATGCTCCTAACCCCCCCCCACACCACCCTCACCATCACAAACGCGCCCAACCCCACACCACGTCACAAACGTCCTCCCCCTCCCTCCTACGGCACAACCACTCCCGCATCCACCCTCCCAACTCATCACCACCTCCACCCCCCTCGCCAACCCTCGGAAGCCCTTCCACCTCTCACCCACCCGCACCCCCCGCCCACTCTCAACACCACCCCCCCCCGCATCACCACCCCCCCACTTCTCAACCCCCCCACCCCTACCCCACTGCCACCCCACCCCCCAACCCTCCCCCCCCACCAGCTGCCCAGCACACCCGCCCCCACGACACCCCGACAGGGGTGCGCCAACAACGCCGCAACCTCATACGCCACCAACATTCCCCACTACCCACCCGCACCCACAATCCCCACCACACCCAACCAACCAACCCCCCAACACCACCAATCACCCCCCCCCCCTACTCTCGGACCTCTGCTCCACCCCCCCACAACGCCCACACCCCAACACACGCCCGCCCCCCACCCCAACCTTTCCTATCGTCCTCACCCACCCTTCCCCCAAAATGCTGGCACATTCAACCACACACCCCCTCACAACACCACAACCCCACACCATCACCCGCCGCGCCCACTAACCATCCCCTGCCCACTTCAAACACACCCACCACGCCAAAACTCCCACCCACACAACACGCTGCACACTCTCACCCCCCCAACATCATCACCCCGCCTACCCACCAACACCAAACCCAGCAACCCCAACTTTTCTAGGCCCACCCCCACCTAAACATCATCACCCCATCACCCAGGTCGCTCCTCCCCCCAACCACCAATTCTGACTCCCAAATACCCCAAACAAACGGCCACCCCCGCACCCTACTACAATATAGCGCCCCCCACCCACCCCCACACCTCAACCAACAGCCCCCACCCTTCCCCACTCTGCACCCCCGCACCCCCACCACCCCCCACCACCGTCCCCCAGCATCCCAACCCAACCCACCCACCCCCTCCCCGCACTAACTCCCATCCCGGCCCCCCGACACACGACGCTCCTGCCCCCGGGCCCCGCGCCGCCCTTCTAACACACAAAAACCCCCAACCCCCCCACCCACCACCTCCCCCCGACCCCCCTCCCGCCCTTTCCAGCACCCACACACCCACACCACACAACAAAGCAACCCCCACCCAACCCACCCGCCAAAACGTCCCACCCAACCACCCCACGCCCCAAAGCGTCCGCCCACCCCCACCCAAGACAACAAACGAGCACACCCCCAATCAAAACCACCCCAAACCACAGATACCCCCTACCCCCCCAACCCCCAGGCACCCTCCCCACACCATCCATCCCGTCCCCCCAACACAGACCCGCCACCACTCCCTCCACCCCCTCCTCCCAAAATCCCACCCCCGGAACAGTTCCACCCACCGAAGCCACACCAACTCACCACCCAGATCCGCACGAACACCAACATCCTCCTAATTGTTTTACGGGTCCACATAAACCCCCCCACCCCCCTCAAACAATACCCTCCAGCCCCCTCCCATAACCTATAACCCACACACGCACAAACACAATCCCACCACCACCACAAGAATACGCCCAGCCCCCCCAACACCCCAACCCCCCCACCGCTTTCACCCAATCTCTCCAACACCCCTCACCCCTGAGCACTCCCCAGGACCACCCCCCAGCTTACACCACCACAGTCACCAAACAGGAGCACCATCCTACCGTCAGCCACAAACCCCCAACAACCCCCACCGTGCCCCCACAGCCTTCACGCCTCCGCACCACCACCTCACCAACACCCCCCCCCGCCCACTCCACGTCAACCTCTCGACCCCCCAACGTCCACCCACACCACCCAACATGCCCGTTACACCGCGCCCCCCCCGCCTCCGAATCCACACCAACGTCCCCGTACCACCATCCCAACACAAGCCACCCCCACACCCCCCCCACACCCAATCCCTCTCCTCTCACCACACACCGACACCCCACCGCCCCCGAAGCCTAGCCAACCCATCCGTCAAGCTTACCTCCCCTCACCACACGCTAACCGCCTCTACCTCCCCCACCCCCCCACACACAACCCCCCGCACAGCCCCCTCACGACCACCTCACCACAACACCCCCCCTCACCGCCCACCGCACCTCACCCAAAAGTCCCGCCCCACACCCCCCATATCTCCCCCTACACCTCACCACCCGCCCCATCCACATACTGCAACTTCCTCCCTCAAATCCTACTAATACCTTTAATCTGCTACCACCACCAACCACCACCACGCACATCCTTCACCACCAAACACCACCTCCACCACCACCACCACCACCAACGCTCCATCAACACGAATGCTGCCACTAGATCGTAGACTGCTCCCTCCATAAGCCCAGCCAACGCCCACTGACGCGGAAACTTTCTACCGGTCCGACCACAGACATTCCTGGCTACCTTGTCGACTGCCGCCCTCTGATCCCGTAGAAATCCCGATACCTGACGTTAATCATCATGTTAGTCCTAACATAATACCACTCATCAACCACCTCCCTCCACAGCATATATATCCAGCCGCTAAATCTCTCTAGATACATCCATCCGTCTTTGGACCGAAGTTGGAGTTGTTTTTGGTCTGAAATCGCAACGGATGCACCCCTAAATCAAGGCGAAATAGAAACCTAAATGTGGACCTTATATCTCCACCATATCGTCTCTTTAGGAAAGGATTTTCAACTAAATAATTGGTCAAAACCCATGGGATTACTTTATAATAATAAGGCCATAATTTAATTGTCACCAATAATAATAATAAAATTCTTAGAGGATTTAAGAATAAAGAGGAGCAAACGTGGCTAAAGCCGGTTGCACATTATTAACATTTTATGAGTATTTTAGCATCTAATTTTATATTTATTTGGATTCAGAATTTATATCTTAGTTTGGGGATGGTGAAAGTCGAGGATGACGAATTCCCGTTCTTAAAGCTTTTTTAAATAAATTTTATAAAAATTGTATCTTAGTTTTATCTATTATTAAATAAGTGGTTTAAACGGGGGAGTTTTTGAGATAAATGATTTTTGAACATTCTTGATGGACATTTTCTGTTCTTGTTTGATTGTGAGGGGTCATAAGTTAAGGGGGTTAAATTATTTATTTCTAGGCGTGCCTTATAAACATTGCGAGTGAGACCAGTAATGGCTAAGTGTGGGAAAATTTGATATGTGCTTAAACACATATCATTTATAACCCAGAAAACATAATTAATTGGACTAAAAACATGAAATATGCTTAATATTATTGCAAATATGTTTGGTTTGTGTTTTTATGTATTGCAGGTACAAATGATTGGAAACAAAGCAAAAATGGAGACTTTCGGTTAAGATTTGAAGACGTTTACGCGTTTTTCAAGGTCAATACGAAGTCGTTAATATTTCCCGAGCATTGCCTTTGGCAAAGAGCTCGAAATTAAGAAGTCCATCGAGTCCGATTCGTTTCTTATGGCCAGCCCGTACATCCGATATAATGGGTCCGGGCCATGCCCATACTTAGGGTTAAGCCCAAAGCCAAAGCCAACAACAATTTTGGGCCCCAATATCATTTCCAGTGACACCTAAAATACAAATTGTAAAAGAGACCGGGGTGAATCACCATCATGTGCCACAACAAATTAATCAAACATGCTCCCCTGACACCACTTATCTTATTTAAAGGGAGGCCGAATTAATGTACAACAACGGGGCAGAGTTTGGTTAAAATTCTTCTTTAATGATTTTAAAAAAGTACAAGGAATGTCTATGAAGCATTTTTACAACGCATGAAGAGGCCACATGTCACAAAGAAATTGGCAGATTATAGAATGAATTGCTGGCAAGTACACATGTTTCTCGCTCATTGGTGGATCCGGCTGCTCTGACGCATTTCAGTCCGATGAAGCAAAATCAAGGCCAATGATTGGCAACTTTGATTTACGTGTTTTCTCTTAAATGTCAAGAATGCCCCCTACTCTTTGGCTATAAATGAACGCAGCAGGCCTCATTTTGTGGGTGTTAGATTTATGATTTATTTTTCCCTTTTAGCTTATTAGTTTTAGGAGTAGGTTAGATTTAGCTTATTTTAGTTTAGGGTTATTTTGTAAAAGCTTAAAAGCTTATTCATTCAGCTTATTTGTAAAAATATTAGCTTAGCTAAATGAAATATGATTTGGTGTTTGAAAGTGCTTATTATTTCAGCTTGTCTTTTTTTCTTTTCTTCTTTTACTTCTCAAGTATAAGCTTATCAAAGGGCTTATTTCTTTGCTTATTGACTGAGCTTATTTTTAAATAAGTGGTAAAATTAATAAGCTATTTCCTAGTTTATTGGTTTAGTGTACTTATTTATTTATTAAGCTCAACCGACTAAGCTTATTAATAAGCTTCATAGACTTAGCTTATTTTCGATTAAGTCTTTCCTATAGCTTATTATCACTTCCTTGTATTAGCTTCTCATAGCTTGTATGGTTAGGTTTTGAGCTTATATCAATTCGAAATAAGCTTTTGCTTATTTTCGGACCTTGATCTTTTCATTTAGGCATCGAATAATCTTTCTAAGAGTTTTTCGATTTGCTTACTAGTAGTTATAGATTTCGCTTGCTTATTTCGTTAAGCTATTTAGATTGCTTACTCTTAGTGCTTATTTGGTTTTAGTTTGCTTAGATATAGTCTCGCTTAGTTTATTTAGTCTAGTTATCTTTGCTTTTTAGTTGCTAGTTGGATTAAGCTACATCGTGAATCTAGTTGTTGTTATAGTGCTTATTTAGCTAATTCGGTTTTGTAGCTCATATTGTCTTGTTTATTTCTTAGTCCCTAAGAAAATTCGATCTTAGAGTTGCTAGTGAAAATGATAAGGGTCTGCGTTTGATTTGATTTGCGGATGGGCTGCGTTTAGTTTGTAGAAGTTCACTATTGGGCCTATGTTTGGTTTGATTGAACTCACTATTGGGTTGCGTTTGGTTTGTAGAAGTTAATTTGGGCTGCGTATGTTTGTTGGATAAAAACTGAATGGGCCGAGTAATTTAGCTAGCAGAGTTAGTGAATTTGAAAGTAATATAAACTGTTATAACTTTAATAGTTTTTTTAGTTTGTGTTTGTGTTGCTTTTGGTACCGGTCAACTCATGAAGCGTGGAGATTAAGGCTTTAATAAGCTAGAAAGAATTTGATTATTTTCTTTAGCTTATTAAATCGGGTGGTTATCGTTTATTTGCGGCTCTTCGATTCGGTTCCATTTTCTATCATTTTTCAATACTTAGTGTAGATTTAGTATAATATGTTTAGAATTGCTTATTTGACCGTTATGCTTAGTGAGTAGTTCATTAGTGCTTGTTAAGTGATTAGTGGATTGGAAATTAAGTGTGGATTGTAAAAAAAGTTTGTTAATTAATAATCTTCGATTATTTAGATTTGTAATTTGAATGTTTTAAAGGGCAAAATCCGGAAAAATAGTCAAACGACACATCTAGTAATTAATATATATTTAAGAGATTTTTGTCAAAATAAACCAACGTTGTGAGATAATTATCTTTTCTAAGGAAATTAATTCGTTAAGTAAAACCTTAATTCACACTTGAGGAACTTTCCACGTCACTTGGCAAGCATATCTTTTTATATAGTTCTTTTCATTTAATTTCTTTGCTTATTTGTTAATTAATATAATCTAGTTTAGTATTATTTGATATTTAGTTTTAATCAAAAATCAAAAAAATATTCGATATTCAAGCATCAAACAAAATACTTTCGTGGATTTTAAATTCATATCTCGTTGGGACACGACATCCAGAGGATAAACTATTACTTATCCTAAAGTAATTTTATCCGACGTGATTACTATATTATAATCCACCTATCAGTCCTTTCAGGACGATATCAGGGTATGCCCCAGGTTAATTTTATATTACACAAAAAAAATGTTTAAGTACAAAGATGAGTGGTGAGTCTACATCTCCCTCCGCCTTTACATAGGAAAAACTACTATCCTTAAAGGAGGTACAACAAATTGTTCGACTCCAAAAGAAAAAAATAGTAACTAATTTCTTCTATAACGACCTCAACATATGATATTCCAATTATCCACATATATCTTGAATCTGTCCAAATATCCTGGCCTCATACATATCATCAATCGTATGGGTCATAATCTTATCTCTCCATATCATAAGATTCCTTTCATAGTCCAATAGACATTAGTACCTATAGCCACCAACCTTTGAAGCCAAAAAATTTTGCCATATTCGTTATCAACTGATGCATTCTTCATCCGCACTTATCATATCACCCGAAGAATCACCCTTGTATAACGTTTACCCTCATCATTCCACAGGGTAACCTTCCCAACAATAATAATTCTTTCTATTTATATCAATTATTTCGAACTAATAGAGGGTTGTACTAATACTATAGAATCTACATCCAAAAACGAGGATTCACTAAATTTGCCTTTTTACTAGCCCAGATTTGACGCCCCAGGTCACACCACATTTTGTACCCAGATCAAAAAACAACATTTTTGATCGAAGTAAGGCACATCAAATAGGTTTGAATTACTAACCTCTATTATAGGCTATGCATCTTTCTTCTTATTACCAATAGTGTTGACATTGTTCTTTTAGAGACCTGTCTATACACTTGCTTAGATGGTTTAAATCCCACTTTAGGACCAACCGGAACACCTTTATTAGTTTGGCTAGGCTTTTTTATGTTCTTCACTACATCCGAGCCTTTATTCTTAGGACACTCATCCTGAACATGACCAAAAACCTTACAACTCGTACATCTGGGAGGTTTCCATTCATACTCAACACGAACATTACACGTATAGAACCCTTCCTTAACAATTTTAAGCATAGCCACCACAATATTATCTTTCAGCTCAACATCAGCGCGAACCTCAATCAATTCTCTAGCATAACTTCACCTACCCCCATTGAATCGGATTCACGTATTCAATGTATAATAGTCCGGAAGCACAAAGTGAGTACAAGCTTAGTATCAATGGCACTCAAACCATCCTTACTAAATGTAGTCATAGGGACAAAATAGAGTTTAACCTAAACCGGAATATTACCCACATTTTCTTTCAATAAGCTCACATCCGGATTCTACTTTTTCAGAATAAGTGGATTGTTTCGAATAAACCATGGACCATTTTTAAGCATCGCATCTAAACCCTCCATAAAGCTATACTGGAAGGAGAAAATCCCGGTAGACGAGTTAAGCATTGATTTAACCAGACCATATTTACCCCAAGTGTTCCTAACTAATAGCTCTAATAGACTCCACGAACAAACCACATCCCCCGCCTCCCCTGCGGGTTTTATAGAATAAAGTGCAAAAAATTCACACTTTTCTTAACTCGAATTCACTGGACAAATAACTTAGCATAAGGAAGTACCTTAATATTCGGATTATCAGTAAAGATTACATGTGTCTACCAACATTCGCATCACCCATATGACCACACCCGAATACTCCCAAAATAGGACCGTCTATAGCAGAAGGCATCACACCAGTAACCCGTGTAGTATCATTAGCCAAACTTTGCGTATTTGTTGTCACATTAGATGAGGTAGTCATCCTCTCATCTACACCATTGTTTACCTTAGCTGAAATATCAATAGAACCTCTACTTTTCTCCTTAACAACTCTCCCCCACTCCTTTTTAAACTCAAGAAACCCCTTTCCATAACCTACATAAACAAACACTAAGAAAATACCAGTATGATCTTGTAAATTGTAATTACAGCACCTCGCAATACAACCCATGCAAAAACGCAAAACATCCCATAAGAACACCCAATCAAAACATGTAAACCCTGAAAAAGATTAGGGTTTATAGCCTACTACAACAAGTATTCTATTAGAGATCACAGTAATAAAGTAACCAAGCTAGATTCCCACGCCCTAAGGGAATAAATGTAATCCTTGCAGATTTTTCAGAATCATAATGTTCTATTTAAGTCCTTTGACTTCTTGACTTGTAATGATTTAGTCAGATCAATTATCGTGTTTACGGTAGTCAATTTATTATCAATGTGATCATTAGTGCAGTTATCCTTTTAATTATCTAATTATGGATAATTATATCTATATTTGATTAATTTCCGGGAAGTTGTCCCGTAAACGGCTTAAAATATCAAATAACGCGTTCTGACACGCCCGTTAATGGTCCATATTAAATCTAAAACAATTTAACTTATTTACCTATGGTGTAAATATTCAAAGTTTAAGTAAATACATTTTTACATTCGTTAAAAATGCAAGGAAACTTCGAGTCACGTTTTAAATCACGAGTTATGATCGTTAAATAACCCGCCAAGAGCCAAAACGCACCTTGGATTCCCCTAGGATTCCTTAGCTATTTGAGCCCCACAAGGGGAACCACAAGACTTATTTTTAGCTCATGTGTTCCCTTTTGTACAAGCCTTATCTCTATTTTTGTTTTCAAAAATACACATAGTTACAAAACACACAAAAGATCAAAAACTCTTTTCTCTCCTCTCTCTGTTTACTCCAATACTCACACACGACTAAAACCATAATTTTGATTTTGATCCAAGAACATGAAGTGCAAAGAAGTCGTTTCCAAGGGTTTGATTCATTAAGCATGGTTCATGAAAAACAACGTTTGGGTTGTCTTTTTCGTGTTAATCCTCATCTTCAAAACCCTCTTTTGTAAGTCATCTTATTTCAAATATTCTTGTCCTTTTAGAAGTCTAATAGTGCATAGATGTTGGTTGTACGGTGCGTTTTCTAAAAAAAATCAAAAGCAAAAAGTTTACAAATAAATATTAAGAGTGTTTGTTTTGGTTCGAACTGAAGGAAAGGAAAGACATGGAAATATCATTTTTATATTTTGGTTGTGATGGTTGAATAACATTTAAGTACTATTGTAGCTTATCTATCATTAGCAATAATACACAGGCTTTTCAAAGAGCTTATTGTAGCTTATTCGCGGCTTATTTGGTTTTAGACATAAAAAGGTCACAAGGAAAGTAGTTTTGGTCATTTACCTCTTTTATCATATTTTTATAGCTTATTATGGTAGCTTATTTTGAGAACTAAAAGTACTACGTAGCTTATTAGTTTATTTGTAAGCTAAATATCAATGTTTTGGGCTTATATGACCCACGACCCAAAAAGCCTATAAGCCACAGTTTATTGTGGACTCTTTTTGTGGTTTGTTCTTTATTTTTTCATGGTCTTTGTTGTAGCTTATTTTGTTATTTAATGACTTACGTGGCTAAACGGCTTAATAATAAGCTACGAATAGCTTATTGTGGGCTTAAGAGGGCACGACCCAATAAGCTAAGCCCAATCCGTGGCTTAGTCTTGGTCCGTGAACCTTGGCTTCCTTTGTGGAGTATTCATTGGGCTTATTTTTTTAAAGGGCTTGATAATGGGCCTAAAACATATATTTTTAAAACTAATAACAACGTATTGAACTACTATTGGGCCTTAAGGCCCAATAAGAAAAAAACTAGTCATTTTAAACATCTAAAACGAACATTTGAAATATGATGAAACAGTGTAAACTAGCTAAAATAGTGTATTTGAGAATGAGTTTCAATAAATCAGCAAAAACAAGATATTGACATTTTGTCAGAATTTTGAGTTAAATGTGAAAAAATGGTTAAAAAATAAGACTAAGGCCTTGGAAAAATAATTATTAAATGCACGGGTCATGCCGAAATTTTATAAAATTTCTATACTTAGAAAATATTTCACTAAAACTTATTTTCTCAAAATTCGACAAAAAGACGAAATAATAAAATATTATTATTTTCATAAATCGACTAAAAGACGAAAATATATTTTATAATTTTGTTAAATTATAAAACGCCTTTAATGGTTTTGTGTAATTAAAACGCATCATTTCTTACAATCTATACAAGTAAACTAGGTAACTTGGGGGATTTTTTTATATTTTCTTTATATTTTATTTTATTAATAAATATATTACCATCCATGGGTTAAACCAAAAAATATTACGCATTATTTATTCTATTTTGTATACTTTATCTATTTTCTTAAAATATATTGCATAACGTTAATGATCACACTTCAAGTTATTTCTTCTTCGAGTCTACATCATCTACCATCACACAACCAATAACATTAAAAGCGATTGTACAACACACATTTCGACTCCTATGCATCAACCTTAATCATACTTTTGAAAACACATTTCTGAATCAGACATTAACTGGATTAGGTCCTGTCTAGACGCCGTTGCATACACTTGTTTGATCATAATTAGCTACTTATCATATTTGTTAAGGTGAGTTCTCGTAGCCCCACTTTTCAAACTATTTTCTGTTGGGGAAAATGATACTCAAATTCTATTTTGAACATGTTTTTCATACCGTGCAAAGCAATTTCAGTACTTTTGGACAAAGCTAAGTCCTATGAATGCTATGTGGAACGACATGAGTACTATTATGAACAAGTTTGCTAGGACACTAACAATGTGCATGAGTTCTATGTAAACTTTTATGCAAGGACAATTTGCCGACCTATGTTAGCTCCAGCTGGTACGCCCTAGGTGCGAAGGACAATAAGCGCTCAAACCATTTACGAATGGTTGGTATCATTGAAATGCTATGAATTTATTTGGAATACTATGAATCTATTTGAAATGATATGATCAATACACTATGGTAACATGGGATTGCTACGTGGAATCTAAATCTATTGCATGCATATGCTTTCATTTTGCACATTTGTCCACAACTTAAACTATAGCACAACAACTGGGTTTACTTCTAAACCTACGAGCTCACCAATGTAATGTTGACCTTTTGAGTATCATTTTCAGGTATTGTGAATAATCAATGAGGTCAGTACATCAGGCTTTAGCAGACCATCCTTCATAGATCTTATCTTGAAAGATTGATATTTAAGAACTTCGTTTTAGTTTAGCTTTTGGAATATTTCTAAGACTTGTATCACTCCGATGTTGATGAGTTGAGTTGTAATAAATCTAGACTATATGATGTGTTCTCGACTTGTCTTGGCACAAGTCCATACTTGTTGTCGAAGAACGTTGTGACACTTTGTTTCAATGCATTTAGAACTTTCTCTATAGTTGACCCGTTGTGTTATGGACATGCACGATTCTCTGTCACGAGCTTAACAAAACCTCATGTTTTTCACCTTACTCAGGGTGTGGACAGATTGGTATCATATCAGAGGTAATATGCCAAATAGGTTGTTTGGCCTAGACTATAACCTAAGAACCTTCATATAGTTTGCATAATAGGATCTACATGTGTGGTTTCCGCTTATATTCGTCTATGCGCGTAATTATCGTCCATCATATTAGTTAAGTCAACCACTGGACTATGTGGGCTAAATACTGAGTATAACCAGGAAAGGATGCATCTATAAATACGGTGGCCAACGTAATTATGAATGCATCATGACCCACGCGGACTTGGTGATCCTGCTCACTCAAATTGGTGTTGACACGTAGGGCCGTAATTCGATCTATAGTATATTAGGACCGTCTATATGTGAAATCTCCCTCCTAACTAATGTTACCTATGTCCTCCCTCGTGTAGAGAATGCCGCCAAGAATAACGACATAAAGTGTCGGCCGATCAACTGCTGCACCACGAGGTAGAAGGACCGGTGGACGGACTAGTAAAGGAGGTGGAAGAACTGGAGAACCAACGGGTAGAGTTGATGGTCGAACTGGTGATCAAGATGGTTTAGGAGGTGACTGAGGTAACGAAGCGAATGGAGGCGTTGACAAAGTCCTTGAATTCTCCATGGTCATCACTCAGCAATTGCAAAACCTGCTTCCTACTATCAGTGCTCAAGTAGTTAGCCAAGCTAGCAACATCCAGGGTAATGTTAGGAATGTTAACGTAAAAAATGGTTGAGGTGGTTATTCATACAAGGAGTTTGTGGAATGTAACCCAAAGGACTATGATGGAAAGGGTAGTGCGATAGTTTACACTCATTGGATTAAGAAAATGGAATCAGTCCAGGACATGAGTAGGTGTAGAGATAACCAAAAGGTCAAGTACATTGCCGAATCATTTATCGGTAAGGCGATGACATGGTGGAACACATAGGTCCATATTAGAGGTCGAGAAGATGCAGTTGGCATGACCTTGGAAGACTTTAAGACTAGGATAAGAGAGGAGTTCTATCCAAACAATGAGATGCAAAAGCTAGAAACTGAGTTTTGGTGTCACGTCAAGGGTCCGTGCTGGCCATAGCTGCTTACACTGATCGTTTTCATGAGGCTTGTATAGGTTTAGTCCTCATTTAGTTACCCTTGAGAAAAAAAGGATTGAAAGGTACATCTATGGCCTTGCTCCACAGATCCATGCGATGGTGGCAGCAACGGAGCCAACAACAATTCAGAGTGTTGTACTAAAAGCTGGAATGCTAACTGATAAGGCAATCAGGAATGGATCCTTGAAAAAGAATACTGAGAAAAGAGGAAACAATAGAGAGTCAAGTAGGGATGGAAATGCTAGGGATGATAACAAGATATACAGGACTGGTAGGGCGTCTGCCACAACCCCAAACCCTGCTAGGAGAGAGTACATAGGTGCTGCACCCAAATGTACAAATTGCAACTATTACCATCTACCCGAGACGCCTTGTCGTACATGTACGAACTATAATCGCTTTGGGCATTTTGCCAAAGATTGTAGGGTGGAGGCCAAGGATGGTGAATCCATTGAATGCTAGAAACCCAATTGCAGTTCGTGGGGCGTGCTGCAGGGTAGGGCCAAGGATGGTGAATCGGCTGAATGCCCTAGGTTGAACCGAGCACCAAGACAAGGAGGAAATCGTCCAAATTAAGTTTTGGCTGTCATTGGGGGTCATGATCGTGGAAACAATGGCAAAGAGGCACGTGGAAGAGCATTCATGCTGGGAGTAGAGGAGGCTCTCCAAGACCCAAACATTGTGACGGGTACGTTCACCTTAAACAATAACTATGCTACAACTCTATTCGATTCTGGTGCCGATTATAGATTTGTTTCCACTACTTTCATACCTCTGTTAGACATAGAGCCCAGTAGCCTAGGTTTTACTTATGAGATTGAGATAGCTAGCGAAAAACTGGTAGAGATCAATAAGGTTATCCGTGGTTGTAAACTAGAGATAGAAGGTCATACTTTTGATATCGACTTGATACCATTTGGACATGAGAGCTTAGAAGTAATCGTAGGAATAGACTGGTTGTCCAGGCACAAGGCCGAGATCGTTTTCCATGAGAAAGTAGTTAGAATTCCACTACCAAATGGCAAAATGCTTAGAGTCTTAGGAGAAAGGTAGAAGAGAAGGTGAGACATCTCATGAGTGCGAAAGCTGAAGAGCAAAAACTAAAAGACATCATAGTCGTTAGAAACTTTTCTAAGGTATTTCCTGACGACCTAGCAGGATTACCCCCTTCCTAAGAGATCGAATTTCATATTGACTTAATCCCTAGAGCAATGCCAGTCGCGAAGTCTCCTTATCCTTTGGCGCCTTCTGAAATGGAGGAGTTGTCGAGTCAACTCAGAGAACTCCAAGACAAGGGTTTCATTTGACCAAGTTCATCACCATGGGGAGTACCGGTATTATATGTCAAAAAGAAGGATGGTTCTTTTAGGATGTGTATTGACTATAGAGAGTTGAATAAATTGACCATCAAGAATTGTTATCCTCTTCTAAGAATAGATGACCTATTCGATCAACTGCAAGGATCACAATATTTCTCTAAGATATACCTTCAGTCCGGATACCATCAGCTGAGAGTGCACAAGGACGACATTCCAAAGACTGCATTTAGAACTCGATATGGATATTTTGAGTTCACAGTAATGCCCTTTGGTCTGACGAATGCACCAGCGGTATTCATGGACTTGATGAACCGAGTGTGTAGACCATACCTAGACAAGTTTGTGATTGTATTCATAGATGACATTTTGATCTACTCTTAGACAAAGGAAGAACATGAAACACATCTAGGGTTAATCTTAGAACTGATCAAGAAGGAGAAACTATAAATGTTGAATTTCTTTTAACTTCATGTTTCTTCCAAATTTATCTTCCCTTTGAGCTCCTTAGAGATGTATCCAAACACTCTTATCATTTCTTGATCTTTTCAACTCTATCCTTTCTACATAGCAACTTTGTCTTCTCAGCAACACAACAACATCTTTTCAGCAACAATCCAACTAAGTTTGGCCTTTGTATTTTTTTGGAAACTTACCAGCCATAACGGATATTATGTTCCATTACCAGTATCCGTTTGCTCTGGGATAGTAATAACTCTTTATTTTAAAAACTTGGTGTTAAATTACCATACTAGTTTGGTAAACCCTGTCAACCATTATTGAAATTGATTTGTATCTTAACCAAATACCGTGTTTTGCTTTTGGACTAGTCAATGCTTCATTGCCATAACATGGTGCATTGATAAACCATATAGTTTTTAGCAAACTATCAGCTATCAACAGATTTGATTAGTCTTTACCATGAACTGTTTGATCATGGACTAGCCAACTTTTCACCACAGAAGCAAGGTGAGTTGAGAACCCTACAATTTTTGGTAAATTATCAACCATAAATGGATTTGAGAAGTCTTTACCACAAGCCGTTTGCTTATGGACTAGCCAGTTCTTATGCCTGTTAAGCATGGTGAACTGATGACCATTTGTTGTGTGGTGGTTAGCCAACACTCAAACCCTTCTCAATTCCATCAACCTTAGTCTTCAGGTTCTAACTCTGCAAGTAGCTTCTTGACAAATTTAATCAACTCCAATGCCATAGTACTGTCTTCTTCAGACTCTAACTTTAAGTTCAGCATTTTCATCAGTACTTCCTTTCTCAAAGGATACTTCTTCTCTACCAGCATATGGATGACTAATCCTGTTTCAGTAACTAAGGTATGTACCCCTGAAGAACTATCCAACTTCCAACTTACTATAATCCAATCTAGCTGTGAATTCCAAAACTCATCTTCATCATCTGGATTGAACATAACCATCAGATCTCCCCAAAGTACTCTGTCAAACCCTTCAGGTATCTCATCTTGATATCTGTCCATTACCAGTTGATACACAGCATTCAAATCTTCTCTATCAAATATGGACAATACTCTCATCAAAGTACTAAAGTATCTCTTTTGTCTATTACTTCTAATCACCACATTTTGATTAATCTCTTTAGAGTGTTCAACTTTACAGTCTGTGGGTTTAAGTTCTAAACACTCTGACTTCCCATTCTTTGATTGGATATTACTGTCAAGTCTTCATAAACCACTTCTTTTTTCTTCATCCCGGACTATTGTTAGATGTAAATCTCCAGCTTATCATTCTCTTGTTCACTATCATCTTCAAAGTGTTATTGAAATGTACTTCTTTTCCCTTGCCCTTCACTTTTTCCTAGTACCAAGTTTTCTCTTTCTGGTACTCTCTTCTTCTTTACTCTCCTTCTGAACTTCTTCTTTACTTTCCTCCTTGAGTACTTCACTTTTAGAGGAATCAACTCCTTTCTCATTCATCCTTTTGATCAATCTTTCATCTTCAGCAGACCCAATAGAGATAAAATCTTCATCTGACCTCTTAATCTTCTCATACAGAATGCTTGAAGTTTCCCACATGCTTTAAGTATGTCATCATTGAATTCTTAATTGATTTCTTAGGTTTGTGTCTGTTGCTGATAGCTTCTGATCTTTGTTTGAGCAAGGAATCTTCATTGAGCACAATTGTGTCTTTAAAGGAACTTGTGCTCTTTCTTCTATTGTAAATTTGCCTTCTCTTTCTATGTTCTTGAAGCTTCTCAGCAATAAGTTTATCTGCCCTCAATCCTTGCCTTTATATAATCAAAGTTTCTTAATAAGAGTCTTTCATTAGCAGCTTTTCTTCACTATTTCTGTTTCATACCTTTCAGCTCCCACCTTCTTGTATTTTCCTAGCCGTCTCTTCATCACTATCGAAGCTGTTTAAAACTTCTTTTCAGCTCTGAAATTACCATCAGAAACACTTTCAGATTCATCCGTCCTCTTCAAATTTTCTTCTTTCTTGTCTTTTGGATCAATCTTTGGGAAGAGGCATTAAAGTCAGGAAGTTGATCTTGTAGAGTTGGTCTAGGTTTGTCAGCTTCTTCAATATCCTTCAACTCTACACCTTTCTCCTTTTCTCTAGAAACTGCCTTGGCTTGACTCATGTTGAGAAGAACCTTAGCTATTGTTTCATCATCTCTAAAGATTGTAGAAGTAGGTGTTTGAGTGGCTTGAGTAGCACTTCCTTCTTCAAGCTGATCTTCAGTACCTTCAATGTGCTCTTCAGTACCTCCAACTTGTTTTCAGTACCTTCAATATGCCAATTAGTACTAACTTGGATATGTCAGACT
The DNA here is from genome assembly GCA_026074375.1 of Tanacetum coccineum. Classification (NCBI taxonomy): domain Eukaryota; kingdom Viridiplantae; phylum Streptophyta; class Magnoliopsida; order Asterales; family Asteraceae; genus Tanacetum; species Tanacetum coccineum. Next base: position 62,940 of record BQNB010009033.1, read on the forward strand.
AACTATTGGTTCTGTCAGACTAAACTTTCTCCTTGTCGTACTAACCTTTAATCCCTTGTCAGTACAATGCATCTTCAGTACGAAGTACATTCATCTCAATCTCCTGTCTTGCATCCCCTACATCCTTTGGCCTCCCCCTTCATCCGGAGCATTCTCAGTTCCATATGATCAACCTTTATCTTCAGGAAGCCTCATCAAAGAGAGATCTCTTGTGAACTGAAGTTCACCTTTACAAACTTCCCTCCCATATTTGGATACAAGACTCTTTGTGCACCCTTTGTTTCTTGGGGAAGCTCTTTCTTGTCAATCTGTGCTTCAATGAGCTTTTCAGCCATGCTCTATGGTGGTGGATGACAGGTTTAGCTTGTTTCTTGAGCTTCTTGATCTGAGCCTTCAAGTTTTGTATCTCCTTGGCTTGATCTGTAACCTGTGCACATAAAGAGAGACAAAGATCATAGACACTTTGGAGGGTCATTTCACCCTCATTCCCTGAAAGGGATTTATCACTGGATGAATGACCTCCAAGATTCCCACCAGAAGTTTCTGGGATAGAATCAGGAATAGTAGTAGTGGGTGAAGGTCTTGGGGATGGGTCAGTCTGCTGCTCAAGAGGTACCTCACTAGTGTGAGCAGGAGATGAGTCAGTCTGTGGCTCATGAGGTACTTCACTAGTGGGAGCAGGGGAGGGTGTAGGTTGTGCTTCAGATGGTCTTTCTGAAGAAGCACCCTCATCCTGAGTTGGTTGTACCAACACGTACAAACACAGGGGGTGACATTCCCCTGAGAAATGTTTACCCTTCTAACCATGAAGAAAAAGAACTTTACTAGTTAAAGTATTTACAGGAAAATGATCTAAAGGTACAGGTACATTAACTAGTTGTTTACCTAAAAAGATAGAAATAAAACGTGGGTACATTACAAACTTCTTCTTAGCATCTAAATGTCTAACCATACCATCAAAGATTAATTTAGAAAAATTATACTTCTGATTAGATGTTAAGCATATGACAGCAGTGGCAATGTTAGTGGGAATTTGATCCCAAGAGGTACTTTTTGAACTAAGACAATGATTAATTGTATGAAATAAAAACCTCCATTGGGGTGAAAACAAAGCTTTATTAAATGTTAACACTGTTAAATCCCCCTCATACCTCATAAGCTGTATAGCATCAAATATAGCCTGATTAGGTAATATTCTATCCCAACACATCATCAAAAAGAAGATCATTCTATTGATTGCCGCAGAGATAGACACAGACTTGCCAAGCTACTTTGGCAGTATGTGCCTAACATTGTTGATTTGTTTTAGGACCTTAGCAGACTCCAAAACTGTTCATCAAGTAGTAGATACAACAGGACTACAGTGAGAGCATAGAAGAATGGAACTTCGCTTGAGAAAATCAATAATCTCGAGAAAACTCTGCATTCCGTTTTTGTCTCAGAACTTCTCCAAATATGCGAAAACCATGTTGATGCTTCAGACATGAAAATCAAGAACATCATTGTACGAAAAAGAGAGAATCTTCGTTAAGAGAGAGATATAGGGCTTGTAAATGCGAATGTTATTTTAAAGAGAGAATTCGTAAGGAACTGCGCAATTGAGATGGGTTTATATAGGTTTAGGAGACCTAATTTCAAGAAAACCGTTTCAATTTACACTTTGTACCCTTGGCGGTATTTTTCTTAACGTCCTTCTATAGGCCCCCGGGGGTTTTTAAAACCCGAAAAACGTTTGCCCAGCGGTACTAACTTGTAAAACTGACGGTACTAAACTTTAGGTTCAACCAATGAATGAAACAATGTAGGTAACTGGAGTGCTTCATACCAACAATAACTCTTCTCAATGACTCCTCTAAATCCTAGCCAAATCTCTGGAAAGCATCACCTATTGGTTTAACAGTTTCTTCATACAAGATCTAAACAAACACAACCATATGCCTCCTTTAACCAATGCCCAGCTTATGGATTTATCATCCAATAGTAACAACAAGAACTTAAACCTGCTAACATCAAATGCTCCTTGTTGAGTAATCAGCTACATAGTCATCAGTGTGGATTTTTAAGTACCTAAATGAGTTTTCTTTTCATAAGCCATCCTCTTATTGAAATGGAGCTAATAGCAATGTGCTTGTTTTGGGAATGATATACTGTAAATTCTTTACAATGCAAAAAAAAAAAAAAAAGTATGTTTTGGTCCCCCCACCCCCTTTTTTTTTTCCCCCCCACCCCATTATCAATGTTAGATTCTTTGTGTTCATGAAGTTTGAACCCATAGTCTACATTTTTGATTTTGAATCCACAAAACTGCCCTACAGCATCTTACAGCGCAACAATATTCTGCTTTCCTGTAGTAAAGTAGCCACAATGGTAATTGCTTTTTGCATGCCAAGAAATGATCTCCTGCCAAAGAAAATTGACAACCATCCTGGTTTTTTGGATTTCCTGTCAAGATTTGCTCCAGTCGTAGTCACTATCCTAATAGGAATTCCAGGTCAATAGAAGACCACTCCTAGGATACCAAAGACCCAGTTTGGGTTTGCCCTTTAGGTACCTAAAAATTCTCTTGACAACACTTAGATGGGAAGACTTTGGAGTGACCTGAAACCTAGAACAAGCACAGACTGCAAACATAATGTCAGGTCTAGAAGCAGTCAAGTACATTAAGAGCCAATCATGGACCTATAGAGATGGACAAATCAACATTACTGGCTTCCACAATCCTTGACAAAAGGCTTTCTGAGTCTCAATTGGGTGTCTAGCAGTCTTAACATTTTGGCAAAGTCAAACTATCTTCAGATTTCTGCAACATACTTATCCTTACAAATGAAAGATACCATCTTCCTTCTGTTTTGACTTGTAATCTAAGAAAAGAAAGTAAGCTCAGCCCATTGAAACTCATCTGAATCTACTCTTCATTAATGCTCAAACACATCACACCAAGATTTCTTTGTAGACCCAAAAGATAATAACATCCACAATAGACTTGAACTATATGATATCATGTTGTTCCTTCTTTAGGAAGATGAGTTTTTGTCAATGTTTTCCTCTTCTGTATCCATTCTTCAATAATAAAGTAATAAAGTAGCTACCAGCTCCTCGAGCCTTGATGTTTGCCCATACAGATCTTTTACTACTTTGGTAGACTTTTTGGGAATTCCTTGAGATTTCTAGAAAACCCCTTTTGGTTTGGTGAGACACATATACCTCCTTCATCTATTTTGCCAATATAGGAAGCACTCTTCACATCCCATTTGAGAGACATAAAACCCATATATGAGCCAAAGCTAAAAATAACCTTATGGCTTCAAGTCTGGCACAGGAGTCAAAAACCTCATCATAGTCCTATCCCTTCCTCTTGCCTATGTCCTTGAGCACTAACCTGCTTTATTTTCTGCAACAAACTCCTCTTTCACCTTCATATTTTGATAACCCACCTTTGTACCGATATCCTACTTCCCAATAAGGCAAATCTACTAAGACCCAAACTTTCTGTATCCTCAAACTACACCAATTCTCCTTCTTGCAATAGCCCTCAACCCACTTTCAATCTTCAAGAGCTTCTGAAATCTTCTTAGGTTTCATTTAAGACAGGAAACAAGTAAATAAACAATGATTGTAAGTCCTTATGGTTAGTTTCTCTTTTGCTTTTGAAACATAGCTAACAAAAGCATAGAGTTCAGCTAACTTGTATTTACTTTGCTTCTTGTTTTAAACTGCTAAGTTGGATTCTCCTAGAATAAGTGGCTGTAGATGAGAGGAGTAATCCTTGATGTGGGATAGGACTAACATCATAACATTGTCTAGTTTGTGAAGTCAGCCACTGCACCCTCATCATCATAAAGTTAAGTGAAAATACCATTAGGTTGAATTTTGATAAAAACCTCAAGTATAAGGTATTTCTGAGTCATCTACTTTAGGATTTGTTTGGTATCATAAGAGATAGTCCCTCATAAGACTGGTAGTTACAACTTTATCTAACAATATTCAAACTAGGTTTAGTAACTGCTAGCTTTTAGCTGGTGTGCTAACGTACAAAAATGTTATACTGCAAGTTGTCTAACAGCTCCTTCTTTTATCCACTAAGTGCTTCAAACTTCTCTGAAGCTTCAGCTTCCTCATAAGCTTCCTTTTCTTGCCTCTTAAGTCTTTCAAGTTCATCCATAAAGACTTGGTCTTCCTCTCTTGGAACATCTCTCTTTTTAGCTGTCTTTAACTCAGGAGTGATTGTTGCAGAATAAGAAGGCCATATTGGCAGTACAAAACAGTCTTGAGTAGATTCATCCTCTTTTTCAGAATCCCTTGCATTACTAATGTCTTCTGTACCTGCATTTTGGTTAGCTTCTTGTTGACCTGCATGTAGGTTAGCTTGATTCTCTAAACTAAACAAGATGATAATAATAGAAACATTAAAAACAATATCAAAAAGCAGTTGTCCTTTCCCTGCAACATTTGGTTGTTCTCTAAGAAGGTGATTGCAGGTTTTCTTTCAACTTCTTTTGGTTTCTAAATTGTATTCTCCTAAAAGCCTGCTTTGTATAGAATACCCAACTAAAAACCATTCATCTGATTTTCCAGCAAACTTGCCCAGGTGGTCAATGGTATCAAATTGGTTACTGGCACCCGAAAAATGACATAATAATAACGTTATAATCGGTATCTTTACCAGTTTTAAAAGTCATAAGGTGTCTATTATGAGGCGTTGGTCACTAATACCGATTTAGAACATAACAAGCAGTACTAACTGCTTCAGCCAAAAAAGTGTTAGGTAAGAATGAATCTGCAAGCATGGTCCTAGCAGCCTCAATAAGGGTCATGTTCTTTCTCTCAGCAACTCCATTTTGTTGGGGAGTTCTGGCATTACTGTATTCCCTCTTGATCCCTTTTAACCCACAGAATTCAATAACATCTCTGTTCTTAAATTCTGTACCATTATCACTTCTAATGGTTTAACCTTTTGATTCAATTGGTTCTCTAGCTGTCTTATAAAGTCCTTAAGGATTGCACTGGTTTCATCCTTAGTTCTTAAGAAAAATACCCAACTAAACCTGCTAAAATCATCAGTGATAACTAGGCAATAGGTCTTATAGTTTAAATTCCTTACAGATGTAGGTCCAAACAAATCCATATGAAGAAGTTGTAAGGAGTAGCTAATAGAGCTTGCTATTTTGGCCTTACAGGAGGCCTTGTGTTGCTTTCCTTTCTGACAAGCAACACAAGTGTGGTCATTTTGAAAAAGCTTGGAAGGTAAACCTCTTACAAGGTTTCCCTTTACAAGTTTGTTTAGATTTTTGAAATTAACATGACCCAACCTCCTATGCCATTTGTTAGATTCATCAGTTATAGCCTTGCCAAACAAACAAGCCATCCTCCGAGGAACATGTTCTCTAAAATTGAAAGCTTTACATATTGTTTTGTCTGGGGATTTTAAGTAATATTTGATTTTCATCAGGTAACTTAAATTCAGGAGACAAAACAAGACATTCAGAGTCAGTAAATAGAACCTTGTTCTTTTTGTCACACATTTGTGACACAGAAAAAAGATTGAAATACTAAAGTTCTTTCACAAATCACACATCCTCAAAATCTAACTTTCTAGTTTTTATTTTACCTTTACCAGTGATATAACCTTTACTACCTCCAAAAGTAACAGTGCCACCAAAAAGTCTGAAATTCAGCAAGGTAGGCCTTATTCCCAGTCATGTGCCTGGAACATCCACTATCAACAATTCCTTTATTCTTTAGAGCTCTATGTGGATAATCCTGCACATCAAATAAAAGAGATCAGTTTCTCTTAGGGACCCAAGCCTGTTTGGGCTTGAGTCGCCTAAGGATCTTTTGAAAGTATACATTTCTAAGACTGGATCCAACCATTGTATTTGGGATTCCACCAGGGTATCTTTGTGGTCTCCAATTACAACCTGCTAAGGGCTTAATACAGTTTCCTTTTTCCCCAACATACTAAACTGCATTTTTACCTTAGTCAGTATTAAGTTTTTGATTTGACAATTTTGTCTAAAGTACTGTTTCTTTTTGAAAGGCCTTGAAATGGTGAATAGTTTTGTAAAAATATTTGCTGTCTAACTCTAATTCACAATGGGGGCTTAACAGTATTAATTTTCATGGCAGTAGTAGTTAGTACTGTCTGTCTGTTAAAACTTTGCCTAGCAGTACTAAAATTTTTAGTACTGCTAGCTCTAGCAGTTCTAGTTAGTACTGCTGAAGGAACAAATTGGTTTTGCTTATTCACTCTTTGCACATTATTCTAACCATTGTTTAAGTCAGCTTTTCTTGCCATCCTCTTTTCATAGAAATCACAATCTCTAATTAAATGATTAAGACTACCACATACAAAACATGCTCTTACAGCAAACCCATGCCCCAAATCTTTCTTGTCAACTTTAGGTTTTTGACTATGTGTGAAATGACTCTTAACATTTTCCCTATGAGTTTTTACTTGTTGGTTAGCAAAACTAGGTGTTTCTTGTTGCTTTGTTGGTATAGACACACACTCATCTTCACTATCTGTTTCATACTCCTCAATGATAGGAGCATCAGACCAGACCTTAGGTTGACATTCTACATTAGATTTATTGACAACTGGTTCAGACACTAATTCAGATGGTTCTACACTAATGTTAGATTCACAGGTATCAAATTCACTTGATTGTGATTTAGATTCACTAGGTTGAGTCTATTTTGGACCATATGTAAACTTAGAATCATCTATTTCTATATCAGGTCCTGAAGGCATGTAATTTCCTGTCATGGGTGGGGGTACAACATGCATTCCCTCTGCTGTAACAAACCTATCATACAAAGGTTGGTTTTCTATCTCACTCTCTTTATTCATAAAAACACTTTGCAACATTTCATTTTCATAGCTCAAAATACCGTCATATCTGTGATCCCCATACCCAAGCCCAAGCCCAAACTTATCATTAGCACTTATTTGGGTATTTAGCAGTTTACTAAGATTTTTAGAAGAATTATGCCATTTTTCTACTTTAGCCTTTAAATCTTCTTTTTCTTTTTGAGCTTCTGCTAATAATTTCTTATGGTATGTGAGAACATCTGTTTTATCATCTAAGTCTATTTTCATAAACTTTATCTTTTGTTCATACCAAAGTTGTCCTTGTTGATGAGCAACTAACTGTGCTTCAACTTTCTTAAGACCTTGAGAATATGCTTTTATTTCTATGCTTGCATCACTTAGTTGTTCTCTCTGAGCATCATACAGTTTTTTAAGATTAGCATAAGACTCTTTACACTTATTTGTACAAGAAATTACCTCTGTGTCTGAGTCTGAGCTGTTGCAAGCCATCAAAGCATAATCTTCATCTTCTGAATGATTTGTCCAATCTACACCTTCCCCATCAATTGTCACCAATGCTTTAGAATCCTCCTTCTGTACAGTTCTGCTCCCATCCTTGTTTCCAGAATTCCATGCATCTCTCCTCCTGTTATCTTGAGTTCCCTTGATTCTACACTCTCTAGCAAAATGCCCTGTTTTGTGGCAATTGTAGCATTCCACTTTGGTTTTATCAAAGCCAACAGGTTCTTTTGCATCAAATTGTAGCTTTCTACCAGTCTTCTTGTAAAACTTTTTCATTCTCATTGAGATCATGGCCACTTGCCACTTCAAGTCCATTTCTTCAAGGTCATATTCATCAATCTGTTCCAAGTCCTCATGATCCAGTTGAGGGCAACTTGATTGATTAGCAAGTAATGAGTATGATGAAGTTTGTTCATACTTTGAGTTTTGACCAGAAAGATTGGGAACACAATAAGCGGTACTAACTTCATTAGTACTGCTAGAGTTCTCAGAGACAAAAGCTACATTTTGAGGGCTTGAGGATGATGCAGTAGAGCCTTTTATATCACTTTCAAAGACTCTTAGATTATTGTATAAATCATCAAAACTAAGACTGTCCACCCCTGGTTTGGTTCTCATAATTAGGGAAACTTGTGACCAAGCAGAAGGTAGAGATCTTAGGAATTTTTGATTAGCATCCTCAGTAGATACACCTGCTCCATGAATCTCTAACTGACTCAGGAGACTTTGAAACCTGTCATAGCCTTTGTGAAGCCCTTCTGTGTTGGATATAGAGAATCCTTCAAACTGTTGCTTCAAGATATACTTCTGCATTTTCTTGGATTCATCATTTCCACCAAATCTAGATTTGATGGCATCCCACATCTCTTTTGCATCAGTCATCTTATGAAACTTAGCAAGATGATCTTCTGGTAGGGCAATAAGCAAGGTGGTCCTTGCTTTTCTCTCTCTTTCTCTGGCTACAATCTCTTTTGCAGTTTTAGGAGGCAAAACCTTAATTTATCCTGATGTATCTGTAGTGATTGATACAAGACCATTCCCAATTTGTATAACCTCCCAGATTAGATAGTCTGTATAGGCCAAATAGTGCTCCATCTTCATAGCCCATATATCATATTCTCCCTTTTTGAGAATAGGCAGCTTGATGGTTGATACTGTATGAGGAGTTTGTTGGGTTGGTGTTTGTGATGATGATGGTGGAGGTGGTGGTGGTGGTGAAATTTCATCTTGTGATGCAGACATGTTTAGTTTTGAAGGATAAAGGTTTATAACTGGATAAGATTGTTCTTCTTATTCAGAGTTTCTCACAGGCTCTGATACCACTTGTGAGTCCCTTACTGAATAGATATCTGCAGCCTATTAAGGATGATAGCCAAGATGTATGAATACAGTTGACTATATAGAAACACTGATTATGAATACTATGTGTTAATGCGGAATCTTAACACAAGTACTAAGAAAAACAATGTAGAACTAAATAATAACTTCTATTAATCTGCTTTGAACGATTACAGATTACTAACTATTGAGATATGATTTTGCTATGAGATATCTTGAGGTCGTATTCTCTAACTATGCCAAGAGGGATCCTTTTATAAACTAAGGATAAACCCTAACAGGATTAGAAAACGCATACATATCTTTTCCTAAAATATCTCATACATATCTCTTAAACGGTACTAACTCTTTTCTACTAACAGTACTAACTATTTGATCAGTACTTACATTTTGTACTGTCGGTACTAACTATAACTATCAGTACTAACTATTTGTACTGTCGGTACTAAGTTAGAAAAACATAAATCCTAACAGCGCCTTCTGAAATGGAGGAGTTGTCGAGTCAACTCAGAGAACTCCAAGACAAGGGTTTCATTCGACCAAGTTCATCACCATGGGGAGTACCGGTATTATATGTCAAGAAGAAGGATGGTTATTTTAGGATGTGTATTGACTATAGAGAGTTAAATAAAATTGACCATCGAGAATTGTTATCCTCTTCCAAGAATAGATGACCTATTCGATCAACTACAAGGATCACAGTATTTCTCTAAGATATACCTTCGGTCGGGATATCATTAGCTGAGAGTGCACAAGGACGACATTCCAAAGACTGCATTTAGAACTCGATATGGATATTTTGAGTTCATAGTAATGCCCTTTGGTCTGACGAATGCACCAGCGGTATTCATGGACTTGATGAACCGAGTGTATAGACCCTACCTAGACAAGTTTGTGATTGTATTCATAGATGACATTTTGATCTACTCTTAGATAAAGGAAGAACATGAAACACATCTAGGGTTAATCTTAGAACTGATCAAGAAGGAGAAACTATAGGCAAAGTTATCTAAGTGTGAATTATGGTTACAAGAGGTACAGTTCCTTGGGCATGTGATTAACAGTGATGGCATTCATGTAGACCCCAGCAAGATTGAGGCTGTTAAGAATTGGGAAGGCCCTGTAATTCCATTAGAAGTCCGTTCATTCTTAGGATAGCAGGATATTACCATCGATTCATTGAGAATTTCTCCAAGATTGCCAAATCATTTACCATCTTAACTCAAAAGAGTAATACGTTTGATTGGGGTAAGGAATAGGAAACAACATTTCAAACTTTGAAGGTTAAGTTATGTAATGCGCCTGTTTTAGCTCTTCCTGATGGGCCAGAAGACTTTGTGGTATATTATGATGCATCAGGTCTAGGACTAGGTTGTGCATTGATGCAGAGGGGTAAGGTGATAGCATATGCCTCTCTACAGTTGAAAATTCATGAGAAGAATTACACCACCCATGATTTGGAATTGGGTGTAGTTGTATTTTCTCTTAAGATCTGAAGACACTACTTGTATAGGACGAAGAGCGTCATATATATCGACCACAAGAGTCTCCAGCACATCTTCAATCAAAAAGAACTAAACATGCGTCAACGTCGCTGGATAGAGCTTTTCAGCGACTACGACTGCGAAATTTACTACCATCATGGTAAGGAAAACTTAGTAGCCGATGCACTAAGTAGAATGGAGAGAATTAAGCCTAAGGGAGTTCGAGCTATGAATATGACCATTCAGTCAAGTATCAAGGATATGATACTAGCGGCTCAAAATAAAGCAACTAAGGTTGTCAATGCACCAGCAGAAATGCTGCGAGGGTTAGACGAGCATATGAAACGTAGGAGTGATGGAGCATTATATTATCTAGATCGAATATGGGTTCCTTTGACGGGTGATGTAAGAACCTTAATAATGGATGAAGCTCATAAGTCGAAATACTCAATACACCCAAGAGCCGATAAGATGTACTATGACCTTAGGGACATGTACTGGTGGCCAGGAATGAAAAAAGATATAGCTTTGTATGTTAGCAAGTGTTTGACTTGTTCGAAGGTAAAGGCTGAACATCAAAGGCCATCCGGCTTACTGCAACAACCTGAGATCCCTGAGTGGAAATAGGAGAGAATAACCATGGACTTTGTCACGAAATTGCCATGAACCAATAATGGGCATGATTCAATCCGGGTCATTGTGGACCGATTGACTAAGTCAGCTCAAATCCTACCAATGCCTGAGGATTATAAGATGGATAGGCTAGCTAGACTGTACCTCAATGAAATTGTGACAAGGCATGGTGTACCGATCTCGATAATATCTGATTATCATAGTCACTTTGCGTCACGATTTTGGCAATCAATGCAAGAAGCATTAGGAACACGGTTAGACATGAGTATAACCTACCATCCATAGACCGATGGTCAAAGCGAGCGTACTATTTAAACCTTGGAAGACATGCTCAGAGTATGCGTCCTTGACTTTAGGGGAAGTTAGGATGTTCATCTTCCATTAGTTGAATTCTCATACAATAATAGTTATCATTCTAGTGTGAGGTGTGCACCGTTCAAAGCCTTGTATGGTAGGAAGTATCACTCACCAATTCAATAGGTAGAAGTTGGAGAAGGACAATTAATAGGGCCTGCGATAGTGCAAGAAACTACTGAGAAGATTACACATATCAAGGATAGGCTTAAGGCTGCACGTGATCGTCAGAAAAGCTATGTAGATAAGAGGAGGAAACCTTTAGAATTTAGCATAGGTGATCATGTCTTACTCAAAGTGTCACCCTGGAAAGGTGTGATACTCTTTGGGAAGAAGGGAAAATTAGCACCTAGGTTTGTTGGACCATTTGAGATCACTGAGAGGATCGGTCCAGTAGCCTACCGACTAAGACTACACGAGGAGCTAAATGGTGTTCATGACACATTTCACATGTCGAACCTCAAGAAATGTTTGGCTGACCCAACCCTATAGATACATTTAAAAGAGATCCAAGTTGATGCTAAGTTGAACTTTATGGAAGAGCTTGTAGAAATCCTAGAACAAGAGTTAAAGAAACTAAAGTGGAGTAGGATTCCAATCGTTAAGGTTTGATGGAATTCGAAACAAGGACCTGAATTCACTTAGGAACGTGAGGATCAAATGAAACTCAAATACCCACATCTCTTTAGCTCTAGTACTAGTTGAATTTCGGGACAAAATTCTCTTTAAGGGGGGTAGAATGTAACCCTTGCAGATGTTCCAGTCTCATAATGTTCTATTTAAGTCCTTTGACTTCTTGACTTTTACTGTTTTCTATCAAGATCAGTGACCGTGTTGACGGTAGTCAATTTCTATGTTAAGCATTTTATAGTTCTTTTATTTTTAGAATTATTTCATTTGAATGCTTATATCTATGTGTGATCAAGTTTCGGGAGGTTTGTCCCGCAAACGGTTTAAAATGTCAAACAACGTGTTCCGACACGTCCATTCATGGTTCATACTAAATCTAAAGTAGTTTAACTATAAGACCTGTGGTGTGAATATTCAAAGTTTAACTAAACATATTTTTACATTCGTTAAAAATACAAGAAAACTTCAGGTCATGTTTTAATCAAAACTATGATCGATATGTAACCCGACAAAAGACAAAATGACTAGAAAGCCTCCCTTGGATGCCATTCTAGCCGACCACCACAAGAAGACCCCAAGGTATTTTTTAGGACCTCATGCATGCATCCATACCTTGTTCTATTTTGATTTAAAAAACACACATTTCATTTCAAAACACACACACTAAAAATGTTTTCTCCCTTTCTCTTTCTTTCTTGCTCGTCCGAACACTCTCACAAACATAAACATTTCATTTTTTTATTTGATCATGAACATGAAGATTTGAGTTCACCCGGGTTGATTTCATTGGTGTTTGAGTAATTTAAAAACAACAAAAGAATTGTTTGTCTAAGCTTAATCCTCTTCAAAACCCTCTTTTTATAAGTCATCTTATTTCGAATATTTTTGTACTTTTGAATGCCTATTGATGCATAGATGTTAGTTGTACAAGGTTGGTTTTTAATAAATATCAAAGCACACATAAAAAGTTACCGAACATTAAATATTAAGGGTGTTTGGTTTGCGTTCGAAACTCGAGAAGAAAGGAACGGAAAGGAAAAAAGTCATTTTTATATTTTGGTTGTGATGGTTGAATAACATTTTTGTACTAGATAGCTTATTTCTTATTTGGCTTGAAAATAAGCTCTCAGATAAGCTTATTATAGCTTTTCGTAGTCTTATGTGCCATGAAAATATTAAGGGACAAAAAGGAAGTGATTATGGTTACTTACCACTTTGGTCATATTTTTATAACTTATTTTGGTAGCTTATTTCGAGAACTAAAAGTACTATGTGGCTTATTAGCTTATTTGAAAAGCTATATCTTGGTTTTGGGCTTATAAAACCCACGGCCCAAAAAGGCCAAATAAGTCGCAGCTAATTGTGGACCTTTTTGTGGTTCGACTTATTTTCATGGCTTTTTGTTTAGCTTATTTGAATACTAGAAATACTTATTCGCGTATTTTATAACTCGTGATTCGATTTCAGACTTAGTATATTTTCGAAAGTGTTTGTTTGGGCTTATATAGGCCATGACTCAATTTGAAGCCTAATAAGCTTCGGCTTATTTTTGGGACTTTTTATTCAGTTCATTTTCTATTTACTCCTAATGCGTGTTTAAATTGATATTTCGGACTAATTAGGGTTTAAGAACTAAAAGGGACGGTTTTGGACTACTATTGGGCCTAAGGCCCAATAAGTAAAAAACTAGTGATTTTAAACGTCTTAAGCGGATTTTGATCGATTTGGACTTGTAGATATTTAAAAGTGTTAGAATAGTCGTCTAGAAAAATACGTTTTGATGAAACGTCACGAAAACGTAGATTTTGGCATTTTTGTTGGAAGTTGGTAGAGTTGAGGAAAGTGTTTGAAAATAAGTTTTGAAACGTTTTATAAAAACAAACGGGTCATGCCTAAGTTTTATAAAAATACTATACTTAGAATTTTATTTGCTAAAAGCTGTTTTCTCAAAAAAATCTGACAAAAAGACGAAATAATAAAATATTTTTATTTTAATAAACGACTAAAAGACGAAAAATATATTTTATAATTTTATAAATTATAAAACTTCTAATGATTGTTTAGTGTATTTAAAATGTGTCATGTCTTATAGTTTGTATAATTAACTAGATCACTTGAGATTACCAGATAGATTACCGAAACACAGTACATATTATTTAATTCTTGTTTGTCTTACTTGTGTATTTCCTTAAAATAGTATAAGTGCAAAACATCTAATATACATACTTTGACACATCTTCTTTGAGTCTAAATCACCAACCATCATACAACCAATACTACTACTAAAAAGTAATACAAAACGCTTTCAAAATTCCTATGCATCAATTTTAAGTACCAATTTCAAACATAACTCTAAGTCAAACAAATTGCTAGGTCGTGTCTGGAAACTGTTGTACACTGTTGTTTGACTATCATACTCTCAGCTACTAATTATCTTTGTTAAGGTGAATTCTCATAGCCTCATTTTTCAAACTATTTTCCTTGGTGGAAAATAATACTCATGACTATTTCAAACTGTTTTCATCTGTGCTGAAACTAAATTCTATGCTTTTAGACAATGTTATGTGCTTATAATTGCGTATGTGATTACTGTTGTATATCTTTAATGCATGCTATTGGGTACATAACAAATGCTCGGGTGCATATGCGTATGCATGCCATATGAGTACATACATATATCATTTGCCGACCTATGTTAGCTCCAGCTGGTAGACCTTAGGTGCGAAGGTCAAGTTCAACGCGTGGACTATTAACTAATGGTCTGGATAATCTAAATGCTATGATTTCGAATTTCTATTGGATTGCCATGATTTCAAATGTCTATTAGATCGCCATGATTTCAAATGTCTATTGGATTGCTATGTAACATGCTTGCACTTCGCTATTATTGCACAATTGTCCTACTCAAACTATGGCACAACAACTGGTTTATACTCTAAACCAACGAGCTCACCAACTTTATGTTGACATTTTCGAGTATCATTTTCAGGTGAAGTCAATGCTCAATGAGATCAAGATAGTTGCCTTAGCAGACTTAAGCTAATCCCATAGGGATCTTGTTTGGAAGATTGTATTTCTAAGACTTGTTTTCATGGTTATGTTTTTTAATCATCTTAGACTCATATTTTTTCCAAGTAGGGAGTTTGGTTTTGTAATAATTCAACTATGTGATGTGAATCGATAGTCATGGCACAAGGTTCCACTTGTGTTCGAAGGACGCCGTGACACCTTTTAATTGGTATGCATTTTTAGTATTCTCTATATTGTTACCATGTGTTATGACGATCAATCCTTCGTCACGCCTCATGTTTTCGCCTTAGTCAGGGTGTGACAATTTACAAAGGAAATGGTAGTTTGACTTACCAAATGGTGCGATCACACACGAGGTTTAAACACCTAACTAATGCTCAATGCAACAAGATGCGGCCATTGCTGAAGGTAAGTGCACAAGATGAGCTGAAAGGTATTTCGCACCCAAACCAGAAGCTTAAGGGATTCTTTAAAAGAGTTTTAAATTTGTGGCCGGAATACATCAAGGATGAAAAGGTTGAAGAATGGCTCACACCTGGACACGTGAGCATGCATGAAACAGAATGAAGACCTGAAGAAAAGTCTAACTTAAAGACTTCGCTGTAAACAAAAGTGCTTGTTGGGAGATAACCCAGACTGTTTTTAATTTATTTTATCGAGTCTGTCTTCCCAGACATCCATACGGCGTATCCAACCCCACCCCTACGGCGTATTGAATGTCTGGATGTTATCCTGTCCTTTATTTTTCTGCATTTTAAAACTTTATTGTCAGATTTGCTATATGGCGTATTCATTATATTATATGACGTATTTGACAATTTGACCCGTACTTCATATACTTTTTACAGGTTTCTATATGGCGTATCTTGGTTTTGGGATACGGTGTATTGACTTCCTGTATAATTTTTTGTTTTTGTTTTTTATTTTATAACCATAGAATATTAGAGATAGAATTGCATTAGTTTTTCCTATATCTTATACATGACCTTACTGATCGAAAAGATGACTTTTGGTGGATTATTTATATTCTGGAATTCTGTGTGTTGTAGTCATGCTGATATCCAGAAGCATTTACAACACACAATCTTGCTCGTAAACGCAACATGAAGGATCATGTCGAGCAAATCCCAAGAGAGTTTCTCGTTCTAATTCTTTTAATTTCCTGTTTTTAATGTTATATTTATACAACGGGGTTGTTGTATAATTCAAGTGAGGGGAAGAGAATTATAACGCTTACTTGTCCTATTTTTCACAATAAAATGCTTAAATTAAAAAAAATCGAGCATACTTTTGTGAAATTATTAGTTACATAACCCGCACACATAACCCTTGTTAGATATTGTGAGAATTTAGCCTTATTCATCTCCAAATGTTTACCCAAATTCCAAAAAATAAAACTGGTAAATCTTTAGGATTACACCCAAAAAACCTATATGTTGTGATATTAACTAACCACACAGGTTAGTTAACCCTCATATAAACCCTTTTGTTTACGCTTAATTTTCGAGTAAGATACCCCTAGAAAAAACCTGTTGAACCATTCTTGTCTTTTTCACACCAAATGTTTGTTTCGTTACACCTTAGCCTACCCTATTAGATTAAGTCCTTAATTGGTTGCTAGTTGCTTTTGTGTAAAGTATTGTATTTCCTGTATTGCAATGGAAATTTTCTATCTCTGGTATGGTCAGTAAAATTGCAAAATGCAACTGGGCACGTGTTGATTTTTCATCCATAGTTAGGTCGGGAAATTTCTCAATGCAATGGGAATGTAAAAGTAGTTGTTTTTCAGTATGTTTTGCTACTTTTGCAATTACTTTTATATATCCGAAGTATGGAGAATTATGGATAAATTATCCGAATTTATTGAGATCGTGAAGATGGTGAAATTATACCAAAATTCATAGTATGTTTATTTTATGTTGAAAAAAAATTGAAAAAATTAGAAAATCGCAACAAAAAAGAGGATGAAGTTTGGAGGATTAGATAATCGGTTCATTTAAGCTTAAACCAATTTTATTATTTGAAGGATCTATTATTCGTTGATACGTATTGTAAATCGACGATGTAACGTTTTGTATAAAGTGGTAGATATCGCCACTAATTTTTGTAAAGTATGTATATTATGGACAATTAGGAGTTGGACGTTATGGGAACGCCAACTAAGGGTTGTTTTCATTTATCTTTGATCGAGACATTTTTTGAGTCTGGTTCGTGTCTACTAAACATGGAGTAGTCCACGATTTGTGTCTTTATCATGGGTATGGCCGAGAAAGTTACTAGCAACATTGTACCTTATTTGTTTGTACTTAATCTATTTGTTTTGTTCTTTTTATTCAACAACAATTATTTTTTCTTTCCTAATTCGTAACCTTTGGTCTTACTTGAATGAGGATGCGAGCAATCACATATGTCTATTCCGTCGTTACGGCCATGTATGTGTGACTTTGTCCGACTTGTTGGTTTATTACTATTGGTGAAAGATTAGAAGATTCCCTACCCTATATCACTCTTCGTCCTAACCCTTGGTTTTACTCGAGTGGGGGAATTGAATGCAATCATGTATGTTTATTCCATCATGATGGATGTGTATATGTGGTTTGTCGCCCCTGCTGGTTTATGAATTTTGGTGAAGACTACTAGTCCTATTCTTTAGCTTATTCGAGTTAAAGTTCGAATGCAGTCATATGTGTCTATCCCATCGTTATGGATGTGTATGTGTGATTTTGTCACCTTTTCTGGAATATTGGTATCGATAGAGATTAGAAAGAGTGATAAAACCCATTAAACCTTTTAAACCCAATTTACCTTTATAAACTTGTTACTCCTTAGCTTTAGTGGTGGAGATGTGTATCCTTGCCAAGCCTATGATAGAATACTCGTCATGACCGAGCAATTGAGCGAATTAGTTAAATGTTACAACATAGATTAGTTGAGCGAATTGAGAGTTTTCATTTTCCTATTTCGTGAGGTGTTTGGTTGTGTACTTGTAATTGAACAAATAAATGCTTAAAGGAAAAATCCTTGACTACGGTTAGGATACATTTTCATAAATTTTCTAAAGTTTACTTGAGGACAAGTAAGATTCAAGTGGGAGATATTTGATGACATCAAATAACGTCACTTTTATAGCATCATTTATCCTATGTTTCTTACCCATTTTGTATAAATTATTGCAAGAATTGATACTTAATTGCTTAAAGTGTACTTAATCGTTTATATTTAAGATTTGCAGTAATTATGGAGTACTTTATGAAGATTAGCTAAAAGGCACGCATTTTGGAGCTTAAATGAAGAAATCTAAAAAATATTGTTCTGACATTCTATACGCCATATCCATCAAGGAAGATACGGCGTATCTGTGCCTGCACTTCACAAGAAACCACGTAGAATTAAAGATGTATACGCCGTATCTAGAAGACCAATATACGCCGTATTCTATTTCAAGTATCTAAATATTCTGGAATATATTGAACGTGGTCCCTACTCCAAGAAAACCCCCCAATACGCCGTATTGACCTCGACCAATATGGCGTATCAAAGAAATTCCAGACACTATACATAAAATACCTAAAAATGAGTTTTAGGTGTGCTTGATCATATTTACGATACCATTACCACAAAAGTTAATTTTTAGAAGACAAGAAGAGCAAAGAAGGTCTCGCAACGTGCTTAATTCCATAGGAAACACCTTGTAATTCTCATACTCTTAATAATCGTTTAATTTTTGGTATCGTTCGTTTAACTCGGTTAGGTTACCTTGGTTGTTCATTATTATGCTTGTACACATTACAATGGTTAAGGGCTAATACCCTTGGGTATTAGCCATGATTATGATAATATAATGTTTGGTTTGTTTATATCGATTGCTTAATTTATTGTTGATTGTTGATTATGTTTATCAATTCATACTTGTCTATGTGCTTAAATATGCGACTTATCATTCAACTGGGTCTAGTGATGCCGACCAAGTTAGCTAGATACTAGGATAGCTCTCCATATTGCAATTTATATATCTAGAATCATAGGATCACAAATATTGATCTATCTTTACCCTTGGTTTAGTGAACAAGTTGGACTAGCACGTGACATGGGATAAACAAATAACGTTCTGATTCCATTGGTAAAGACTCGGACAGTGGACTACTAGAATATAAAGAGCCATTAAGCAGTAAGTGGGTAAAGTCCCGATGGGCTAGGGTTTAATAAGATCACCATTATTAATCTCCTAAGGTAGATTATAATCAGCAAAGAAAATACTTTATGCGGATGCATTTAATTATGACAGAATCCGACGTGTCTAGGTTTTAGGAAGAAGTGCCGCCTAAATCTAAGAAAGATATAACCCTCGAAATAAGTCATTCGTTACACTAAATAAACAAACCAACATTTTATTTGATTAATCATGGTTAATACAGTTTCTTTATAATTGGCTTAACAGTTCTTCTATCTTTTGATTATTGTCTTGCGTGTGTTTTGGTAGCGAAAGTAGATTTAAGTCACCACCAAACCTGTGTCAGTCTCTCAGACTAAAAAACCCCTTATCCGTTAGAATTAGGTTTAGCATAGGTTTAACTTAGAATTAACATAGATTAGATCTAACATAGATAAACTAAAATACTGATAGAACTAAGAATTAACACTCTCGCTCTTAGTGATCGACACCTTACTTACCAATGAAGCTACATCTCATCAGGTACACTGCCCGTTAGTGTTGTTTTTAGGTATAGTCAGCAAAATATAAATGTAAAAATTGATAAATAAAATACCTACACTCAATGACACATCATATGAAAACCATACAACTTACATATTAAGCTTACCAATTCAAGTTACAAATAACACAAAACAACAATAAACAACCCAGTCCATTTTAACCTTACATTTTTAGTGAAACCAAAATAATCAAACCAAACCATTGGTTGTATACCAACATCTTCTTTTACATTGCCTTTTGATTATGGAACATCATCAAAAATGTCCTTCCCACCAACCTCTTCTTCATTTAGTCTTCTCCCCTTCCTTTGACTTCCAATGGGTGTAAAGCCGCAAAAAATCTCATCTTGGTTTGACCTTTTTCTCTTCCTTATGCTTTCAGTGATAACAAGCCTAGAATCGCTCCTTTCAATCAAATTTTTCCTCAATACCAGCAGCCACATGGTAAACCAATTCATTTTCCCCCATAAATTCATTCTTAGCTTGCTAACCCAAACCCTCAACGACTTTTCTTTCCCCAACCTCTGCATACACAACTGGATCAATAACATGTTATACCATATTTGGATCCCTAAACTCATCATACACAACTAGATCAATCACCTGTTCTACCACATCTTCATCCCCAACCTCTTCATATATGACTGGATCAATCACTTTTTCTACCACATCTTTATATGCTTGCTCTAACTCATAAAACAAGTCTTGAATGTGTTCTTCTCCATCATCCACATCATGGTATGGATCAAGTATCCAATCACCTTCCATACCATTTATATTTTTGTCATCATCTGACACCCAAGTCACAAGATCACGGGATAAACCAATAGGATAAAATCTATAAATACTCTACTTACTATCTAAAATAAATCATTATGCATTCTCTGCTACCAAACCTCTCATTATGATATTGAATATCTTACACGTTAGTCCCTGTAGTTGCATAATCTTGCAACGTCTATCCTTTTGCCAAATGACCGTTTGTTTTTAGGGTTATCTCTTTGCAACGTTTATCCTTTTGGCCAACGATCATTTGTAATTAATTTTTAAATTTTTGGTTTATACATTTTTATCAGGTTTTATCCACTTTTATACGTTTAAAAGAGGACAAAAACGTATAAAACGAATAAAATTTATAAAAGCGAATAAAAAAGACCAAAATAGATAAAAGTGTACAAAAACATATAAAAGCGGACGAAAACGTATAAAACGGATTAAAACGTATAAAAACGGACGAAACAGATAAAAACGTACAAAAACGTATGAAAGCGTACAAAAACGTATAAAAACGGGCAAAAACAGATAAAACGTACAAAATGTATGAAAACGTACAAAACGTATGAAAACGTACAAAAATGTATAAAATGGACGAAAACGTATAAAAACGGACGAAAATAGATAAAAATATACAAAAACGTATGAAAACGTACAAAAACATATAAAACCTAATAAAAACGTATGAGAACGTATAAACCAAAAATTTAATAATAAATTACAAACGGTCGTTGGCCAAAAGGTCCGACGTTGCAAAGAGATAACCTTAAAAACAAACGACCATTGGACAAAAGGATAGACGTTGCAAGATTACGTAACTACATGGACTAACGTGCAAGATTTTAATAGCATAATGAGAGGTTTAGTAGTACAAAATGTATAATGAGTTATTTTGGATACTTACATCATCATCCTCGAAGAATCTATGCAAATCAGATTCCCCACCACTAAAGTTTTCCAAGTAATCACCTTCCATATCACTCATACTGTCATCGTCATCCTCCACCTATGTCAGTAAATCACCTTCCATACCGATAGGCATCTCCAAAGCATCATGATTAAGTTTAAGTTTTTCTATAATTTTGTCTAAATTATAATTAATATCCCCAATAACCTCTTCTGCAATAACATTATCTTGACTAACTTTCTCCATCATTTTGTCACACTCTATCCCAAACTCAAAGTCGATGTTTCTTAAGAGATCATGGAAATCCAATGCATCTGCAGTATACTTTTTTCTTTTTTTTTCTTTTTACCTTCATCAGACCATCAACTATAATATATTAGTAAGTCATCGTCAGAATCTATGAGATTTAAGTTCTCACCAGTGCTAGACGGAACCAAAGGAGTGTATACATTTGTATCTTCAGCCAATCCATCATCTTCCATAATCTCTTCTATCACGACCCCCTTTCCCTTTCCCTTTACACTCCTTATATATCTTCAGCCAAGCCATCATGTGTTCTTCATCCAAGCCATCATCTTCCAAAATCTCTTATATCACCACGCCTTTCCCTTTACACTCCTTACCTCCCTCATGTGTTGTTCATCTAAGACATCATCTTCAACGATCTCTTCTATCACCACACCCTTCCCTTTTCCACTCATAACCTTCCTTATGTATTGTTTAACCAACGACACATCAACTTCCACATAAACCTTAATTTCTATAAACTTAGGCACATATTTCAATAATGTCAACACATATTCATCACCTATTAAAGGAACCAAACCTTCATCGAAAGACTCACCTAGGATCTTAAAATGGCTGAACAGAAGAACGTCATTTCCTAAACCTAGTTCATCTAACATTCTCACAAACTCGTGAATGGAAAATAGATAACAGTTAATAAGGTCAAAGCGAAATGATATCTTCTATCGGGTGGGGATGTAAAGTCACAATTGTGGTGGATCTTTATCGTGAACATTATAGGATTAGAATATGGAAATACAAATAAAAAAAGGTTCTCATTTAGACCTTGTAACAAAACCAATGAAAGGGTGAAGAAAGGGTCCAAAAGCTTGCCATAAACAAGACCTAGATTAGGGAGAGTGAAATCATGTGATCATATCTACTATTGAGCTTGTCCAACCATGTTTACAATTGTGTGAGATTTGTTGTTGTGGTAAATGTGTGTTAGAATCTAAAAGATTTGAACTATTAATGTGTTGTACCACCTTTACAAGCAAAGTTTCAGCTACAAATGTAGTCATGTAAAAAATGGTTTATTAGGAAAACAAAGTGCGAGAAACAAATAAGGGTTTCTTGGGGATCCAAATACAACTGCTTGTCATTGGATTTGACGTTGCATATTAAGTCCCTTATCTTAATGGTTTCTTGGGAACAAAAAAAGGCGGGAATCAACCTTGAAATTATAAGTGTAGATGTGCGGTTATCATTGCAAATTAGTCCCTATTAGCAGGGAGTTGACATTATCCTTCGATATTTATGCAAACACGTCATTGTTGAAATTTAAAGATTGTAAATCAATTACCAAAGGAAATTGTTAATAAACAAAATGATAAAACACAAAGATTAACATTAAAGATCACTAAGAAACATAGATACATATCATTCATTACTAAGATTAAAACAGGGTTGCAACACATACCAAAACACAAAACACCCATTCTCACTAATCATGCGAAGTCCATAACCAAATCAATGGATGTCAACACAATCTATCTTCTTACTGACATTGCAAGACAACTGACCACTCATCTTCTGTAGTTCTAAAACTTTCAAAATATCATCATTGTGTTGTTTCTTGAGATAATCAACACCTTTGAAAGCGATGACAGAACCACTCAATCCTTAAAGTTTGGTTATTAGACCTTTTGTTCAATGGTCGACTTGTAGAGATCCTTTGCCACTCAACAATATGTTTTAGTCTCTTCCTAAATATGATACAACAACCAATTAGGCAACATCATAGATTTAGTTACAATGGCTAGCTCTTGCAAATACACAAAACGTGATGCCATAATTATGCTTTGTATTGAATATTGTATATCGATTGTTTTTGTAAGACGATGTACATGATATACCTTATGAAGGGGTATATAAAGGGGTAGTTTATTGATGTGTCATTTAGTATAGGTAATATTTGTTACCAAGTTTTACTATTTATATTTTTCTGTCTTTACCTATTTTCTAACACTAACTGGCAGTGTACCCAATCAATTGTAGATTCGTTGGTAAGTATAGTGTTGATCACTAAGGGCGAATGTTAATACTTAAATCTATCAGTATTTTAGTTATATAAGTTAGTCCCAATTTATTCTAGTTAAATCTATTTAAACCAAAACTAACGCAAAGAGGGGGGGTTCAGTCTGAAAGACTGACACGAGTTGTGGTTTACCTAATCTAAATGATGACAATTAACACACACAAGTTGATAAGCAAATGATTAAAGAAGCGGTCAAGCCTAATGTAAGGAAAACGTATTAGACAGTTTAATCTAATAAAATGCAGGTATTGTTTATGAGTGCAATGATTGTTTTACTTTGTTGGTGATATATCATTCTTAAGCACAGGTGGGACTTCTTTGTAAACTCTAGGTTTGTATTATAGTTAATCCTGCCCCAATTAACCTAAACCCGTATAAAGTGTTCAAAGTTGATTATAATCTATCTAGGAGACAATATTGATGATTATATCGAAACCTAGCTCATTGAAGCTTTACTAACTCATTGCTTAACGACTATCTATATACTAGTAGTCCACTGTACAAATCTTCACCCAAGGAAACAGAACGTTATATGTAATCCTAATCACCGCTTAGGCTGCCTATTCACGTAACCAAAGGCAAAGACAAGTCATTAACATTATGATCCTATTACTCTAGAGATATAAACGGCTATATGTATTTCTATCCTAAACTCTAGCTAACGTGATATTTGTATTCTTAGATCCAGTTGAATGATAAGTTAAACACATATTTAAGCACATAAACGAGTATGAAGTGATAAACATAATCAACATGCAACATGTAAGTAAACAATCAATATAAACAAACCAAACATTAAATTATCATAAACATGGCTAGCCAATAGTCATTGTAACAATACACGAATTCATAGATGAACGATTAAAGTACATAAATGTATCCCTAACCGAACGTGTATATAGAGTGTAGAGATTATAAGGGTTTTCTTATGGATTGGAGCACTTTGCAGGACCTTCTTGCTTCTTTAAATCGTCTGGAAGTTAAACTTAGTGGTTAAAATCATACTGAAAACCAAGTTTCAGATTTTCTATTTATAAGCTCTGGAAAAAGGTCGATACGCCGTATTAAAAGGGGTCGATACGCCGTATTGAAAAGGTTCAATACGGCGTATTAGGGTAACTTGGTGTGGGCTCCACTATTATTATATTCTAGAATACTCATCCGTCACTGAATACGGCGTATGAGTTCTTCTGGATACGCGTTATAGCTCTTTTCTCATCATAGATGTCTTGTGAAGTTAGGGCACGGATACGCCGTATCTTCTTGTTGGATATGACGTATTGAGATAAAACCAGTTGGTTCTTCTTCGTTGACTAAAGTATTATATACGGCGTATCGTTGATGTGTATACAGTGTATTCTTCAAAGTCAGGAAATGGTCTTTTAGTTCATCAAAGTCTTGGATATGACGTATGCTTCTAGAATGATATGGCGTATAGGTTGTCAGAATCAATAGACTTTCTTGAACTCTTTGTTTATGCTCAATAATGTGTGCCTTTTAGCTAACTTTCACCAAATACTCGATAATTACTGTAATTAATAAATATAATCAATTAAGTACCAGTTCTTATACAAAAGA